>CM077506.1:20941091-21232228 GCA_039654745.1 Houttuynia cordata
CTTATTGATGGAGGATATTGCGGATGTCTTCAATGGGGACCATAAAGTCTTCCCGTTGATGGAGTCCACTGATCCTGACCAATCTGATTGGTCCTAACTAGTTGGTCCCACCCTTTGGTCTCTCGTATGCCTATCTAGCCTCCCATGTGTGTAACATAACTCGTTTCAAACTGTCCAATCCCGCCAATTTTGCCATTGGATAGGACCTCTCCTTTTGGAGGAAGAGGCCCAAGGAATGAATCGGGCCTGTGGCAAATTATCTTATTCGTCGATTACTACTCCTAAAAAAATTAAGATCTTGTTTGCATAGAGAGAATGTATGAGCTCCCACCTGATGGAGTATATCCCAGCTGATGTCCTCAAGATGGACCACATGTTTTACTCACAACGCTGTAGTTGTGTAATGAGGAAAAGCTAACTAAAGTGTAAAGGCCCAGTACATTTATTCTAGGCCTCTTGTCACATCAAAATAAAAGAGAAGCTGGGCCACTCTTGAATAGACACTGTTCTCACTTCTCAGTGGTTATTACGGCCAATGGGCTCCGAGGCAAATTGGCTTGTGTAAGTGGTACTAGATGGGCTAAGGCCCATCAGAAGGGAGACACTGCTGCTCAGCTAAGCAACGAGTGGTGTTGGATCAAATGAACACATTGTTGCTGATTGGATTTAGACATCCCAGGTATTATCCTAATTGACCTATAAAAAAGGCATTATCATGGTTCATATGTACTTGTATTCAATGAATTTCTTCATATAGATAGTCGTATTTCATACACAAATTTCCAACTTGACGCTAAAATGACCAACTCTTCTCCAGCTCATTTTGATATTAGTCCCAGTCTCAAGTTTAAGAACATTAGAATGGAAAAAATATCCCCCCATGATAAAACAGATTCCTTGTCGGTGCCAGAAGCAGTAGCTCGTTTGGCTGCAGGCACAAGCTGGTACGTCGTTGATCTTGTGTAAATATTTTAGAGAGCTACCAAGAAGCAATGGTCGAATTTGTCAATCAAAGCGACCTTCTAAATCTACCCATACGGGCTTATAGTATCAAAATGTCATTGCTGTTTCTCGATCCATAAACATGAGAGAGTTGGAAAGCAGAAAATGAGGAGAATTCCAGTATATTGGAGTCGATTTTTTTTTCATGAGTATTTGGAGTTAAAATGACGTTTTAAGAACTATGATCTATTCATGGTAGATGACTTTCTCGAATTGTAGGCAACCACTCATGCATGATATGGCCATGATGGCAGACACTTTGGACCTCCATGGGACACCAAGCTTGTAGCCCTACAGCCATTGACACTAGTTGTTTGTCCCTAATGGGAGGTAATTCCATGCGAGGTGCATCACCGATTGGTTTGGATGGCTGGTTCTTGCTCCGCATTCAATTGGCTACTGGATGTGGAGTAGAGATGGACCCCCGGAAGGTGACAATACGTTTGGGGGGGGGGGGACATCTTCATGTGGATGGGTCACCATTAAAGATTATCCGAATATTGGCAGATAAACTTGTCAGGGGTTCTTTCGTTCTTATTTGTTATTTTCCCTGTGGCCGAAGCTGTTTTCATTTTGTACCTGCTGAATTGCATTTTGTCTGATAGAGAGTAGGATTATTTCACTCAAACTATATATACGTAACTCGTATATAATGATTTTAACAGAAACAAATTGTCATTGTTATACAAGTATGAGTTTTTTTCGTATGGGAAGATGTACATGAGGGGAGAATTCTTGCGACCGTTTCTGATAGTATATAAAACTCTCAGTACTGGACCTTCTTTCCACTGTGATTGGTCAATAATACCACACTAGGATGTTCATCCGTTTGTGTAACTCTGATACAGTACGAGGGAGGTAGATGTTTGATTTACTACTATTTACTTCTGTGGTCTAGACTGTCGAGAAATTTTTCTAAATGTGGCTCTGGTCATTGCCTTCGGAATGATTTGCATCATTTTAAGACAAGTACTATAATTTTAGTGAATTTATGTGATCCTGCCTTGCCCACGTCAAGGAATTCCGTATTGGATATCGGTATCGTATCGGTCGGCCTAAGAGACAAAATATCGGAAATATTTGTAAAAAAATATCGGTAGTCAAAAATTAATTTTTACCATATATTTTCACAATCTAACTTCTAAAATGAGTTATACTAGCTTAGACAAAAAATAGATTTTAAAATATGCATATTAGGATGGGAAACAAATGGGAAAGTTACTTTTTTTCCTTTTTTTTAAAAAAAAAAATTTAAAATTTTTTCAAATTGTTTTTATTAAAAAATAGCGATATATATCGCCAAAATATCGGTGATATTCTAAAAAAACCCTAAAAATCGATATTTAGCCATATCGATTTATCGGGTGGGATCTGATATCGATATATCGGCGATATATCGCCGATATGGAATTCCTTGGCCCATGTATACAAGTCTGTAAGAATAGCTCAGGACACTGCACATATTCAATAGTGTATAAGCGATTTTTTATTTGGAGCCACAGAATGTTGTATCGGCAATAATATATCGCCTATATATCGATATCGGCCTTCAACAGGTAAAACAATACACTGTAATATCGATTTCGATATTTAAAAAAAATATCGCTGATATATCGGTTTCGACCCAATATATTGGTGTTTTTAAAAAAAAAATATTTAAAAAAATTAAAAATATAAAAAATCAACTTTTCTGTTTGTTTCCCATCATATGTTAAGTGGAAGGATACGGATTTAAAATACAAACACATATTTTGAATTATATATATATTTTTAATGTATATTTTAAAATTTATGTTTGTCTAAATGAGTATGACTCATTTTAGAAGTTATATTGTGAAAATATATGGTAAAAACTAGTTTTAGACTACCAATATTTTTTTACACAATATCTTTGATATTTTGTCTCTTTGGTCGACCGATATCGGATACGACATTCTGGTTGGAGCTTGCGAAATGGTGAAGCATGAAAAGACAATAACCAGGCTTCGTTATAGCCAAAAGATAAAAGAACTAACCAGGCTTCGATATACCGAAGTTTTGACATACTAAAATGACATCATGATGTGTAATGTGGGAAACAAATTGGTGTGAATTTTATGCCAAGTAGTTTGAGGATTTGAATAGATGCTCCTGCTACAACTAGTATGCCACGGTTGCCACCTGATAATAGTATGATTGAAAAAGACGTAAGATTATGCTGATTTTTTTTGCTAAAAGTAAGATCTTGGTGATGAATCGTATAAATGTTAGCATTGATCATCGTTTAGATATTTTTCTTCTCAAATACTAATATCTCTAGATCGTATGATAGCATGCAGTTCTCCTCGATATCACAATATTCAGCTCCGTCCCATTTGAGTAGTCCATTTTGGATAATCAAATGGCCAGATATATATAAATGTAAGGAGTCATGCTCCATGGCAGACGAGGTTGTCACAGTAGACCTCACGTGCCCCATGTGGCAATCCTTTGTTCAATCCTGTGGGACCCGAAGCAGGGAGAAAGAAGCCACCCGGAAAAGCTGCTCTTCACCGGCCGGAAAAAGTTGCCGCTCCTTTCTTATGTCAAAGCAGTGGCAAGTGAACGATGAAGCAGGAGAAAAACATATATCTTTCCCGTGCTCTGCCCCCTTCTCCTTGCACATCTGAGTAGCCGTCGGCCACTGGAGCTTGTGGGGAGACCTTCATGATGTCGGACACTAAGACGGCGACAACATACTGGACCAGTAAGTTGGTAGAAGGATGATCGCGGAAGAGGTGGGGGCTACTGACGGACGGCTTCTGAGCTGGTCCCCTTTCTCCCAACGGGCCTTGCTGCCGACCTCCTGTAGGGTAATTGAGCCGCAACGGAAGCGAATTTAGGATTAGATCCGTTTGATGTGGGTTCTCAAAAATTGGGTTTTTCCTAAAATCAACAAATAAAGCTCAAAGATTATGAAATTAGAAACACCAACCTTCGGCCTTTGTGCCTACGAATCACTCCACAGATTTGAATATGTCCGAGAACACCAAATCCTTCACCGATCGAGTGTAGAACCTTGTGAAAAGCTATATTCCCCGAATTAGCTTTTTCACCCAACGAAATCAAGGTCACCAAACTCAATATGATTTCAACCAAAAGTCGCCCTTTTCAATGGCATTGAGGGCGTCCCCTCTATTGCCCTTAATAAGGCATAAATCCGTTACAAATCATGCCAATTTCGGTTTCCCGAAATTGCTCAACAGAATTTCCAAGATGGTGACTCATATTTGACAATTCCATTTTGGTCGTACCAAAATGGCTAATTCCAAATAAGTGATTTCCGGATCGGTGATGATTACAGTGTCTCTTCCAATTTAGTGTGGACCGGGCCCACGGAAGCCTAACTACTCCACATGCCTACACGCGCACGAGAGAGCCAACTCCTCTCAATCAAGACAAGTAAAATGGGACAAGAACCCATATTTACTTACATCCCCCACTATGGGTTCTTTGTTCATATTTGCGATCCACAGTGACTTGTGCACTAGTCCTGTCGTAATCCAAAACTATGAACATGTTTTACAAATAGATCCGTCGTTAAGGCCTTCGTTAACGGATCAGCTAACATCTCAACCGTAGGAAGATGACTCACTGTCAACTTTCCCCGTTGTAGCATGTCAAACACATAAAAGTAATGCACCTCTATGTGCTTAGCTCTTGAACTGATCTCCCCATTACGGAGTGTCGACACAGTTGCCAAATTATCACAATAAATTTGGACAGGAGCATCAGTCCACTGTTCTAGCTGTAACCCAGCTAGAAACTCTTTAATCCAAACTGCCTCGGAAGCTGCTAAACTGCATGCAACAAACTCAGCTTCCATCGTGGACTTAGTAACGCATTTCTGCTTCTTACTAGCCCATGCCACGGCGCCGCCACCAAGCATAAAAACATAACCGGCAGTGGATTTCCTGTCATCCTTACACCCGGCATAGTCTGAATCACTATAGCCTTCCAATGACAGGTTCTCAGCCTGATATGTGAGTTTCATATCCTTGGTACCCAGCAAGTATCTGAACACCCGCTTTATAGCTTGCCAGTGTTGCATACCTGGGTTAGCCTGATATCGACTCACAAGGCTTACTACAAAAGCCAAATCAGGTCGAGTGCAGTTCATGGCATACATCAAGCTGCCAATAGCCTGCGCATATGGCACAGATTGCATCTTCAGACGTTCCTCGTCTGATGCAGGTGCCATTCTTTCGGACAAAACTGTCCCTTTATAAATGGGTGAATCTATGGTCTTCCAACCAATCACGTCAAAGCGTTTCAATACACTCTCAATGTACGATTCTTGAGATATACTTAGCCTCCTCGCTTTTCTATCTCTCTCAATCTTCATCCCGAGGATGTAAGATGCTTCACCCATATCTTTCATTTCAAATTGGGTCTTGAGCCATTCTTTAAGACTGAGAATCATACTAGTGTCATTCCCCATTAATAATATGTCATCTACATATAGTGACAATATCATAAATCTACTCCCATCTCTATAGGAGTATACACAATGGTCATAGTCATTGGCCACAAAGCCATATTCACTTATCACCTTGTGAAAAGTGAAATACCATTGTCTTGGCGATTGTTTCAGTCCATACAATGATTTAATAAGCTTGCACACTTTAGTTTCCTCTCCGGAAACAACAAACCCCTCGGGTTGTTCCATGTAAATCTCCTCCTCTAAATCACCATTTAGGAAGGCAGTCTTTACATCCATCTGGTGCAACTCTAAATCTAAGTATGACACAATTGCCAACAAACATCGGATCGAGATGAACCTGGACACTGGAGAATAAGTCTCCTTGAAGTCTATGCCCTCTACTTGTGTGAAACCTTTCGCCACAAGTCTAGCTTTGTACTTCTCTATTGATCCATCAGCTTTGAGCTTCTTCTTGAAGATCCATTTACACCCAATGGGTTTCCGTTCATCTGGTAAGTCAACAATCTCCCAGACTTTGTTCTTCAAGATTGAATCCATTTCCTCTTGAACAGCCTTCTGCCATTCCTTGGAATCTGGACTACACATCGCTTGCTCAAATGTGACTGGATCACTAAGTACAGGTTCATCTATCGATATCTCATCTTCACCAAGCATGGCATAGTAATCCTTCAACAAAATTGAAGGTCTACGCTCTCTTGATGCTCGAGTTTCAACATCCTCATTGGATGTGTTACCTATCACTTGTTCATTACTAGTGACAGTAACTTTCTCTTTCTCAATTTCAAAGAGTTCCACTTTCTGACTAGGAGTTTGTAGGTCTATATCTTCCTCAAGAAAATAAGCATCTCTAGACTCTATAACCCCCACTGTCCCATCATCATGGTGTACTACAAATCGATACCCTTTCGAATGGTCACAATAACCTATAAAATTACATTTTATGGTCTTGGGATCCAACTTAGTTCTTAGTTGATCAGGCACCCTGACATGAGCCTTTGACCCCCACACTCTCAAGTTCGAAAAGTTTGGACGTCTTCCCGTCCATAACTCATATGGGGTCAATTTGATCGACTTAGAAGGTATCCGATTTAGTACATAGACAGCGGTGTCTAGTGCTTCACCCCAAAACTGCGTTCCTAGTTCAGAGTGGTTTAACATGGACCTTACCATGTCCATCAATGTCCTATTACGTCTTTCAGCGACTCCATTCTGCTGAGGGGTATACGGTAAAGTATACTGATGCACTATTCCTTGGTTTGTACAATAGTCCTTGAACAAATCAGATGTGTACTCACCACCTCTGTCTGTTCTCAGAACTTTAATCTTCCGTCCTAATTGGTTCTCAACCTCAGCCTTAAATTCCTTGAATTTTTCTAAGGCATCGGACTTTCTCGATAACAAGTACACATAACCATATCTTGAATAGTCATCTATAAATGTAATAAAATACATCATACCCCTTTGAGTCTTGACGTTTATAGGCCCACAAATATCTGAGTGAATGACCTCTAAAAGGTCAATTGCTCGTTGTCCTTTCGGAAAGGGTAGCCTAGTCATTTTGCCAGATAGGCAATCCTCACACGTGCGCAAATTATCACTTATTCTAGGTAGTAACCCACTACCCGACATTCGGTGTAATTTTGTCGCATTCACATGACAAAGGCGTAAATGCCATAACAATGCATTATCAACAGCAACACAAGCAACATACTCAGAATCAATCATTTCATTATTAGCAAAATCAATGGATACATCAAGTTTGAATAAACCATCAACTAAAGAAGCAGTAAATAAAATATTATTCTTCTGCCCCACAGTTCCCTTGCCACCCTTGAACCTGACTTCAAATCCCTTTTGAGTCAGAAGAGGGATTGAAATCAGATTCCTACGAATAGTAGGTGCATACAAGACATCTGTGAGGACCAGGGTGTTTCCTCCTAAGAGAGGAACACGAACAGAGCCAATCCCCAGCACGTCACAATAGGTGTTATTCCCCATGTAGATCTTGTGCTCTCCGGGACTAATCTCTTTCATCTCAGCAAAAGACTCCTTTGTCATTGCCACATGACGGGTCGCAGCCGAGTCAAGCCACCAACCTCTAGTGTTAGTGTTCACAATCAGTGCCTCAGAAATCATACAAACAATGTCCTTTCCTCCACCCTGCTGTTTCTTTTTCTCGTTGCCCTGGGAGCCATTAGGACAGTTCCTGCTAAAGTGACCCATCTGGCCACAAGTAAAGCAGGCTCCCTTCTTCTTGTTCTTCGCCTTGTCTCCACCCTGGAATTGAGGCTTCTTTCCTTTCCTCTTGAAGTTCTTCTTTGAAGTGCCAGCATAGGACCCACCTTTCTTAGAGCCAACATGATGAGCAAGGTTGGCAGATGCATTAGAGGCCCTCATATGCTCTCTCCTTTCCTGCTCCAAGCCCAGCTTGGCAGTAAGGTCATCGAGAGTGAGTTTCTTGTCACTCAGGTTCAATGCCACCACATCTGCTTCCCATGATGGAGGGAGGCTAGTGAGTATCGTAGACACTTGGACCCCCAATGAAATTGGATCTCCAAGCATCTCCAACTCACTAGCAATAATAGTCATGGCATTTATGTGCTCAAGCACATTCTTGCCCTCCTCCATCCTCATGTTGGTATAGCGAGTGTGGAGCAACCTGATATGTGCCTCAGTATGCTCTCCATACCTCCTCTCAATGGCCTGATACATTTCTTTGGCCGATTTGTGCTTCTCAAAAAGCAACTCCATAGAAGGCTCCATAAAGGTAAGCATCGTGGTCCTTGCTCGTGCATCCTCCTTCCTGAACTTCTCGTACTCTCTCTTTTGAGCAGGAGTACTACTTTCACCCGAAGGTTCAATAACTTGGTCTAGTACATGACCCAAGTCGTCAAGGAATAGAATGTGACGGATGCGCCTCTTCCAGGTAACAAAATTGGTGGCATTCAACTTCTCAGTCTTTGCCAACTCACTGGAGACCATACGGGAAGCCATTGCAACTTTTATGAAATCAGCAAATGTTTCAATCAAATTGAAGATAAAAATCTACAATCAATGGAACAGGACAATCAGTGTAAAAAATAGCACAGTTTGAATCACTAATTACTATCAACAATTATATAATCAAGTGGCACAAATACTGCTTCAATATTAATTAGTTTTTCAAATTTTATCCCGCCGATCGATCGTGTCAAATACCCGATCGATCGCAGCTTTCCGCTGTCAATTTTGTTCAACTTCCAGTAGATACGATCGATCGCAATTTGTGCCGATCGATCGTTTCCCTTTTTCAAAGCAAATCAATGATCGACGCCGATCGATGCCGAACGATGGCGATCGATGCGCGATCGAAGCCGAATGATGCCGAACGATGGCGATCGATGGCGATCGATGCCGAACGATGGCGATCGATGCCGAACGATGGCGATCGATGCCGATCGAACCCGATCGATCGTTTTCCCTTTTCAAGAGACTTAACGATCGATGCCGAACGATGCCTGTCGATCGTGACCAGTCGTCTTCTCCGATTTTACCTTAGCGCGATCGATCGCTCTTGACGCCGATCGATCGCGACTGTAAAAAATGAGATTTTCAGTCGGCAAAAACCGCGAGGAAAATTCCCACAAATTTCTTGGAACCCTCACACCATCACGGAATCAAGGCTCCGATACCACTGTAGGGTAATTGAGCCGCAACGGAAGCGAATTTAGGATTAGATCCGTTTGATGTGGGTTCTCAAAAATTGGGTTTTTCCTAAAATCAACAAATAAAGCTCAAAGATTATGAAATTAGAAACACCAACCTTCGGCCTTTGTGCCTACGAATCACTCCACAGATTTGAATATGTCCGAGAACACCAAATCCTTCACCGATCGAGTGTAGAACCTTGTGAAAAGCTATATTCCCCGAATTAGCTTTTTCACCCAACGAAATCAAGGTCACCAAACTCAATATGATTTCAACCAAAAGTCGCCCTTTTCAATGGCATTGAGGGCGTCCCCTCTATTGCCCTTAATAAGGCATAAATCCGTTACAAATCATGCCAATTTCGGTTTCCCGAAATTGCTCAACAGAATTTCCAAGATGGTGACTCATATTTGACAATTCCATTTTGGTCGTACCAAAACGGCTAATTCCAAATAAGTGATTTCCGGATCGGTGATGATTACAGTGTCTCTTCCAATTTAGTGTGGACCGGGCCCACGGAAGCCTAACTACTCCACATGCCTACACGCGCACGAGAGAGCCGACTCCTCTCAATCAAGACAAGTAAAATGGGACAAGAACCCATATTTACTTACACCTCCGACCTTGCAAAGCGAGGCCAAAAGTGGAAAGACGCGTAGTTTAGAGGAACTGGGGCATGACGGTTCCCTGCTGTTAGTAATGGGTGTTAGTTGTAACCCATAATTGGGTATTAAAGAGAGTGAACTAACCCATGTTTAAAACCCACTTACTATGAGATGAATGAGTGAATTGGGTGAAGGATGAATAGTCCCACATCCACACCAAGGATGGGTTGTGGATGGTATATAAGGCTCAAGATTGGCCTTATAAGTTAGGCCCAAGGGCCACCCCACTTTTGTGGGGGAGAGAGATGTTGGACCCATGCACCTAGGTGGGCTAACCCACACGCGCGCGCGCGCGCCGCCGCCGCCGCAGCCGCCGTCCGTCCGGCCGGCCGGCCGGCTCGGCTCGGCTCGGCTCGGTTCGGTTCGGTTCGGTTCGCACGCGCGGCCGGCCGGGCCGGGTCGGGTCGGGTCGGGTTGGGTTGGGTTGGGTCAACAAGAAAATATTATTTTGGGACAAATTTATTGGTTTGGTTTTCTATTCATTTTTGGTTCAACCAAAACGGGTCCGTTTTATTATGACCGTTAACGGACGGACGCGTCCGTTTAACGGGAAAGGGTTTCAACGGGCTTTAACGGGAAACGGTGTGGTTTCAACGGGTTTTAACGGGATTTCTATAAAAGCTTGGAAAACGGGTTTTTCTGTACGGAATTTTTCCTGCATCTTCTTCTTCCTCCTCTTCTCATTCTGTGAAAGCATTGCATACTTGTGGTTCGCTGCGCGTATTGTTTGGAGTGCTCCTACAATACGTGGTTGATCGTCTTATCCTGGGAGGCAGACGCCCAAGAGTCCTAAGCACCGTAGGGAGGGCGAATTCTGTCTTAAGGACAAAGTGTTTCGCTTGATTCGATCATAAACTCTTCTACAGTTTTATCATCTTTGCAAAAGTATACAGATCTATCATCCTTAAGATAGTAGCAGTAAGTAAAAATTGTAACAATCTTAAGACAGAATTTTTTTACTGTTATTTTCTTAGTTACTGTGTTATACTGTAATTTGGACTGTAACACTGTGATTTTTGTGGTGTTGTCTTGTCGTACAATGAGCAACGAGGGAAGATGGATCTCTGTGCAAAGGAACGAAGTAAGACAGAGGGAAGAACATGTTCGGCGCCATGGCAGAGAAAAGGAATGCCATCGAGAGGGTCTTCTGGATCGCCTGAGCCCATACCCTCATCACGCTCTGCGTCACGGTCCCAGGCAACAACAGCATCCTTTGAAACCCGGTCGCGGGTGCGCAAGCCTCACCGCCGCCCTTGCCCTGAAGCGGGAAGCATCCTCTTCAACCCGGTGAGGTAGCCCCGACCCAGTCCCGGCTACATCAGACCAGGCGGCTCGTCGAACTAGACGAACCCACGCATCGTCCCCTGCTCCCACCAGAGCTCATTGAGTCACCAGCACTCCGGCCACGACTTCGCCGACCCACCGATGCCGAAGTGCACATGCAAGATGAGCAGCAGCTTCTCTGAGAAAGAGAGCAACTTGGGACCCCAGCCTGTCAACTCCAACAGAAGGACGAAGGGCCGATTCTCGAGCGCTCGAGGGCCATGACAGCGATAGTGCCGGCCCGACCTTGACGGAGAAAGGAGACGCCTTTGCTGCCGTCGTCAGAGCTACCTCTGCACTTTCGCGCATGGTGGACATGGTTGGGCCGATTGAGCCCGGCGAGAGGCTGGGACGCACCCTCTGGCGTCGTTTCAGAAGCCCAAGGAAAGGTAGAGCTTTTTTGGGGCAATCTGGCAGAACTCTGGCGAGCTAAGTCAGAAGAGGCCACTGGAAGGTGATTCACTCCATCGAGTTCCTTTTCCGAACGGTGGCGGCCTGGTGGTGCAGAGCTTGGATCCGGACGGAGGCGTCGCTTCACTCAGAACGGCCATCGTTCTGTTGGGGAAGAAGACGGGGCTGGTTCAAACCATTCGTGTCTGGTTCAGGAAAAAAAAAACCCCCAGTTTGGAGGAAAATGAGGTCCATACAAAAGGGTTTAGTGTACTTGAACCAGTTGGTTCATTTGACAATGGTTCTCACTAAGGTTTGGGTTCAATTTCTTTCAAAAGGCCCGGTTCAGTGTATAAAACTCCAATCCAGGTAAGTGGAACTCCTACGTTATGTTTCCCAGTTTTAGGTCCTTTACTTGGTCTGCGTTTAAAGTATGAAAAGGCTTCATTTAATACACTTGAAGGAAAACTAGTGTGGTTCAAATGATTTCAGTATTTCAAATGCTCTCGTCAAATTAAGTAGGAGGGTGGCTTTTGGATCAAGTGGCAAGTTAAGATGGGGAACAAGCATGACATGCAATATTTAAAGTTGTTCCTTGGTATGTTATTGATATGCATGGAATGTGATATATGTATGCAATCTAACCTCATCAGATAACATTTTCATAAAATTAAAACAAATTATCATTGCTTGCCATGTGATACGTAGCAATGGTTTTGAATTGCATGTTAATCTCACTATGGATGGTAGAAATATTATGTTCCATTCATGGATGATTGTTCTTATTGATATGTATACTTGCTGAGAAGTAAAGATGAGGCTATAAATATATTATATAAAACAGAGGTTGAGAATCAATTTGGCAAGAAAATAAAAGTTCTAAGAAGTGA
Organism: Houttuynia cordata; assembly: GCA_039654745.1. Taxonomy (NCBI): domain Eukaryota; kingdom Viridiplantae; phylum Streptophyta; class Magnoliopsida; order Piperales; family Saururaceae; genus Houttuynia; species Houttuynia cordata. The sequence continues at coordinate 20,953,511 of CM077506.1, forward strand.
TAGAGGTGGGGAATACGAATCACCTATTGGTGAATTCTGTTCACAACATGGCATTATACACCAAACCACGGCACCTTATTCACCACAGCAAAATGGAGTTGCTGAACGGAAAAATAGAACTTTAAAAGAAATGATGAATGCCATGTTAATCAGTTCTGGGTTACCTCAGAACATGTGGGGGGAAGCTTTGCTTTCAGCCAATTATATTCTCAACAAAATACCTCATAAGAAAACCTTGCAGACACCATATGAGTTATGGAAAGCTCGAAAACCTTCCTACAACTTCTTAAAAGTGTGGGGGTGTCTAGCAAAAGTGGCGGTCCTTAATCCCAAGAGGATTAAAATTGGACCAAAGACCATTGATTGCGTATTTATTGGTTATGCCAATAATAGCAGTGCATATCGATTTCTAGTTTATAAATCGGATATTCCTGATATAAATGTGAATACAGTGATTGAATTAAGGAATGCTTCATTTTTTTTTGAACATATTTTTCCTTGGAATTCTACACAAAATGAAAGTTCTCATAAAAGAACTTTGGATATTGCTACGGACAATAGTGATGACCAAGAAGGAGAAGATGATGAACCTAGACGTAGTAAACGTGCTAGAACATCAAAATCATTTGGTCCAGATTTTCTAACTTATTTGTTAGAAAATGAGCCTCAAAGCTTTAAGGAAGCAATGTCTTCTCCTGAAGCACAATATTGGAAGGAGGCTGTAAATAGTGAAATTGAATCCATTATGCAAAATCACACTTGGGAGTTGGTAGATCTACCTCCATGGAGTAAACCTCTCGGATACAAGTGGATCTTCAAGAGGAAGATGAAGGCTGATGGATCAATTGACAAATATAAAGCAAGACTTGTTATCAAAGGATACAAGCAAAAGGAAGGTCAAGATTATTTTGATACATATTCACCAGTCACAAGAATAACTTCCATTAGGATGTTAATTGCTATGGCTGCTTTGTATAATCTTGAAATACATCAAATGGATGTAAAAACAGCATTCTTGAATGGCGACTTGAATGAAGAAATATATATGCAACAAGCTGAAGGGTTTGTTGTACCGGGTCAAGAAAACAAAGTGTGCAAACTTGTTAAGTCTCTCTATGGGCTTAAACAAGCACCTAAGCAATGGCATGAAAAATTTGACAAAATGATGATGTCAAATGGATTCAAAATTAATGAATGTGACAAATGTGTTTATGTCAAAGCTAGACCTGAAGGCTATGTTATTGTATGCCTCTATGTGGATGATATGCTCATTATTGGTAGCAATGATAATATCATTAAAGCTACTAAGAGGATGTTAAACAAACAGTTTGACATAAAGGATATGGGTGTTGCAGATGTTATATTAGGGATGAAAATCACTAGAACATCTGATGGATATGTATTATCTCAATCTCATTACATTACAAAAATTCTAGACAAGTTTAATGAGAATGATAATCGTCCAGCGAGAACACCTGTGGATGTGACATTGCATTTAAGCAAAAACACAGGTGAGAGCATATCACAACTCCAATATTCACAAATTATTGGAAGTCTCATGTACCTCATGAATTGTACGAGACCGGACATTGCGTACTCAGTAAGTAAACTGAGTAGATATAATAGCAATCCAGGGGAAGATCACTGGAAGGCTCTAGTCAGGGTTCTTAGATATCTAAGATATACCTTGGACTATGGACTGCACTATACAAGGTATCCAGCAGTACTAGAGGGATACTGTGATGCAAATTGGATATCTGATACTAGAGACTCAAAATCCACAAGTGGATATGTCTTTACTCTTGGAGGTGCAGCAGTGTCTTGGAAATCTTCTAAACAAACGTGCATTGCAAGATCCACAATGGAATCAGAATTCATTGCACTTGATAAAGCAGGCGAAGAAGCTGAATGGCTTCGTCATTTTTTAGAAGATATTCCAATGTGGGGGAAACCTGTGCCACCTATATGTATCTATTGTGATAGTCAATCTGCTATAGGAAGAGCACAAAGTAACTTGTATAATGGTAAGTCTCGACATATACGTCGGAGGCATAATACCATAAAACAATTGCTCTCTAGTGGAATAATTTCCATTGAGTATGTTCGGTCAAAAGAAAATATTGCGGATCCGCTTACAAAGGGTTTGACCAAAGAACAAGTGAGCAATTCATCGAGGGGAATGGGCTTGAAGCCTATACATTAAGAATCACCATAATGGCAACCCAACCTAGTTGACTGGAGATCCCAAGATCTAGGTTCAAAAGGGACAACTGAATTGTGGGGGATTCAAGGGGAATCACTATGGAGATAAAATCTCGTTCCCATTCCTATGATAAGATAGTGATGCCTGCTGAATGAATCAGGATAAGCTTTGCTTTTAATGGTTCTCATAGCTTGACTTAGATCAAGTGGGGTATTGCAGGATGCTCCTAATGAGAATCACCTATATGAGTGGGAAGGGGCCACTTCTATGAGGATTTTAAGGCTAAATCTTCTAGAGCACTCATGAAAACCAGGTTTGTTCGGGGCCAAAATGAACAAAGTCATGAGAACCACAGTGTGTCTGAGAAGTGATTGTGTGACTTCTATTGTCTTGGTTTACACAAACGGCTGAACAGTTCAAGACATCACGTTCACTGATTGGCCAGTAAACCCGATAGTCTTCACAAGGGAAGGTTCAAAGCCGAAAGCTACCTCTCCCCCGTGCATGATCTTCTCAATATTTGCTTTCACAAGTTTTCTGCATAGTTTTTTGCATAATTATCCAGCCAATTCTCATTCATGTGGGGGATTGTTAGTAATGGGTGTTAGTTGTAACCCATAATTGGGTATTAAAGAGAGTGAACTAACCCATGTTTAAAACCCACTTACTATGAGATGAATGAGTGAATTGGGTGAAGGATGAATAGTCCCACATCCACACCAAGGATGGGTTGTGGATGGTATATAAGGCTCAAGATTGGCCTTATAAGTTAGGCCCAAGGGCCACCCCACTTTTGTGGGGGAGAGAGATGTTGGACCCATGCACCTAGGTGGGCTAACCCACACGCGCGCGCGCGCGCGCCGCCGCCGCCGCCGTCCGTCCGTCCGGCCGGCCGGCTCGGCTCGGCTCGGCTCGGTTCGGTTCGGTTCGCACGCGCGGCCGGCCGGGCCGGGTCGGGTTGGGTTGGGTTGGGTCAACAAGAAAATATTATTTTGGGACAAATTTATTGGTTTGGTTTTCTATTCATTTTTGGTTCAACCAAAACGGGTCCGTTTTATTATGACCGTTAACGGACGGACGCGTCCGTTTAACGGGAAAGGGTTTCAACGGGCTTTAACGGGAAACGGTGTGGTTTCAACGGGTTTTAACGGGATTTCTATAAAAGCTTGGAAAACGGGTTTTTCTGTACGGAATTTTTCCTGCATCTTCTTCTTCCTCCTCTTCTCATTCTGTGAAAGCATTGCATACTTGTGGTTCGCTGCGCGTATTGTTTGGAGTGCTCCTACAATACGTGGTTGATCGTCTTATCCTGGGAGGCAGACGCCCAAGAGTCCTAAGCACCGTAGGGAGGGCGAATTCTGTCTTAAGGACAAAGTGTTTCGCTTGATTCGATCATAAACTCTTCTACAGTTTTATCATCTTTGCAAAAGTATACAGATCTATCATCCTTAAGATAGTAGCAGTAAGTAAAAATTGTAACACCTGCTTCCCTGGGCGTCAGTCCCTGCGAAGCGCGGAAGCGGGGCGAGTGGTCGAGGATATGGCAGAGCAAGGAGCCTTGCGGCTCTTGCTCCGCCTTGCTCAACCGCCTTCAGAGCATGGGTTGGGGCGAAGGGTTTTGGGAGAAGCGGTCAGTGCAATGAGGGGTGGACAGGGTGCGGCTGCGGGTGGATGGTCTTGGATCATGTTGCTTTGCCGTGCTCCGACGAGGAGGATCACAGACCTTTGCATTAACGACTCCGACCGGTGTTGGAACTTGGAGCTGCTCTCCTCGCCGGAGCACGGTGGAGCAATATGCCGCCAGTCGGGTGGTGGCGGGCATTTCTTGCCTACCAAGGTTGGAGCCAGGCGAATTCAGACGGTGTCAGGGGCGGTGGCAGTCGGGGAGGCGTGTAAGGCGGCAGTGAGGTGCCGGAAAAGTGGATAAAAAAATAAAACTGAGAACGCGAACAGCGATGATGACCTGGCCTGCATCGTGTCAGTGCCAGGTTATGTGGGAGCTTCTACGTGAGAAATGGGGCGTGAGGAACAGCATTTTCCAAATGTACGTGATGATAAATTGAGGATTTTAAGGGTTATAAAATAGAAACAGCAGACTGACAGAGCAATATAAATGCACAACCACTAGAAATGGAGTACCATAACGCATCGGAAGGATAGGTTGGTGATGTTGGGTCCCGCATAGTCACTTTTGGAGGCAAAATTTCATGGATTATGATTCGGGACCTATTCCCACCTATATTATATGTCAGCCGAATATCAATTCATGTATCACCACCTCTTCTGGTTCTTAGGCTAAGGAAGGGGCGGCACTAAAAGCCATGCATAATTCTCGCTGGTATATCATCATTCGGTGGAGCCCGGCAGTTGTTTAGGTAGGCCATAGGGCTCTGGTTGGGACCCATATCACATCAACATGTGATCTTGCTCCGACGATTGGTAACACGATTTCTAAAAGTTCCACAAGAAAATGATTTCATACAAAGAAACTAGCCAATAATGCTAATTCTTTTATTTTCCTGGTTGGCAATTATATGCTAATACTTGATGGTCCCACAATGGTTGTACCTGATACAGATTGGTGGCTTCGATTAGGATTATGTTACCCCACAATTGGCCATATTATTGGTAGATTTTATTATGTTCCTCTTATCCTTGACCACGTGACCTAAGAATATTCCGATTAGAAAGCCATTGGCCTTTCCTTTGCAATTCCATAATTATTGCCACAAAAAGTGTTAGATTAAGTGTCAATGGCATTTGATCGAGACAAGCTCCAAGGGGAAGCAACCACCATTTCCATCGATGGAAAGGTGGAATTCACTAATTTGTCTGGCAAGTTGATTGATTCACTAATGGATGAGTGTTCACCAGGCCGTTTGGATCATGAAAAATGAGAAACATCCACTCCGAAAAATCCACCAACCGATTTTCGGAGTGGATGTTTCTCATTTTTCACGATCCAAATGGCCCCGTCAACCCATCCCCCTTTTTTTTATATAATTAAATTTTTTTATTAAAAAATAAAACCAAGAGAAGTACAATGGAAGGGAGAGTACAAACAACTCATCAACTCAAGGAAAGCTAAATCGAAGGCTCCTCTAAAGAACCTCAATGTCAAAGGAGGCTCAAAAGACAAATGTCAGAAGACAAAAGACAAACATTTATGTACGCCGATCGATCATTGAAGAGATGTGATCGGTCAAATCGGAGAGCTTTATCCGCCGAATCGAGGGCCAAGTAAAGGAGATCAAGCATACCAAGTCTGCAATGTGGTGAGAGGCTCAAGCGCTTGTTGCGCTCAAGGAGTCCGCTCGTCCCATATGGTATGCAGGAATGAGCAATATGTGAGACAAATGTTCTTAAGGTGGAAGACATTGAGGATCTCCTTAGCTTTATAAATGAGGTTTTGGCCCAAAACATAAGTCTCAAGCTTTGTATTTTTAAATATTCGCTTGTTCCTTTCTTCCCAGATCATTGTAGCGAAACAAGTGAAATCAGCTTGGACGACGTAACCAGCATGCTTGTTGTTTTTGACGAATTGCATCAGCCAATAGAGTTATTGTATGAAAGATGTTGCACTCTCGCAGATACATGCGCCAGATCACCTTGGCATATATACATTCAAACATGAGGTGTTTGATTGATTCTTCACTTTGCCTGCAAATGACACATCTATTTGCTAAAGCTATCCCCCTTTTTTTCAGGTTGTCTAATGTGAGAAGGTCATCATTTAGAGCCATCCAGTCACATAAGAAGTAACGATTCACTCATTGTTTGAACTATATGAGGTCATGCCAAGGGACATTACCAGTTTTTACCCTGGTAGCATTCCAAAGACTCTTAAAAGTAAACTTACCAGATCGAATGAGTCATCCAAAAGAATCCTCCGATTCGGAGAGCATAGGGATGTTCTTTAGGATTTCCGCATTTGCCTTTGTAAGGTCTCTTTTTCTTGAGAGAAGCTGCTCACTGTGGAGGTTTCCTGAATTTAGATATTCAGCAATTGATTCATTCATGTGCATCTCATCCTCCGTCTCCCTTAATATGGTCGGTGTATTTCTATTGTCCTTATATTTTCAGACGGTAGATATTCACCAAGTTTGTGCGTAGGTTTGGCGGGCTAAACCAAGGGTGGTGAACGACTCATCCTTCTCCAATTCGGATGTAGAATTTAACCAATTAGCAATGGAGTTGAGATTTCGCTGCTTGATAACGGCGTGCCTGTGGAGTTGATGCAACTAATGCTGTCTATAAGTGTCACAGGGTTCTCATTTAGATTGGTGGTGAAAGGCCAAAAAAGGGGTCAATGAGAGCTGTTAGTCGGGAGAAGTGCGTCTCATGTTTGTACCGTAGTTGACTCGCAAATAGAAGCGAGGAATAACACTTTTGGTCAATGATCATTGCCTTATACTCTCTACTTTCGTCAAACCTTAGTAGTTTATGATCCATGCCTTTTGGAACAACGTTAACTAAAGGAGTGGCCAAGAAGAAAAGCATTTCCTCTAATCATCGCACTTAGTTGTAATTGTAACAGTAGAAGGATGATGCTTCATTTGACTAGCTCAACTGTTGCTTGGCCTGGGACTACTATTAGCTTGGGAAGAACATGAAGAAGAACCCTTCATTATTGACCTTGGGTGATCATCTGAATCTCCATGATTTTCATGTTGTACATGACGATTGAAAGAAAAATGTATTGATATGCACAAGCTCTTTAGCATTGTTTTGAGTCAAATGAATATCTACTTATTTGGACGGGAGGATAAGAATGTCAAGAAAGTCCTAAAGGCTACTAGCATTACAAGGAATCAACAAAAGGAATATATCTTCGGGCCATTTATTTCGCTTGTAAAAGAAAGATTTGATTAATAGAATTACTTTTCTTAATCCTGGAAATTCAAAGGCCCACCGAACCAAACATGTGTGGCACATGTGGCCATGTCCAACTTATGACCTACCAAATTGTACGGATTTCGTCCTACCTTGGCAATGTCACTTACGTTAATTTAATTTTCCTCCACTTAACAATTCTATAATGTCATAATTTCCGAAGGAGCAAATCTTGGCTCGTGACCAAGTGAGTAATGGTGATGACATTATTTGCATTTAACCCAATAATCTAAACATGATTATCAAGCATCCTATTTGGTTTCTATTAATGTTGATACTTTTTCTGTCCCACATTAGTAGTCTGATTAAAGCTTTTGAAATGAACTAAAAATTAGTTTTTCTTCCATTTTCAAAAGCCAAATCGGACATATAGAGTTTTCTTTAATGGGATTTCCAGCTGCTACTAGTAACATACAATTCTGATCATGATTCATGACCTGTAGTTCTGTCGTATGCCAATCCCTTATTTTTTTTCCATCAGAGTTAGATTACAATCTTTATTCGTCTGTAACCATATAAAATATGGACGGTGTTAATAAATAAGATGTGCTTGCTTATTGGCCAGCTCGAGTTAATGGCTGTCATTGTGGCACCACATCCATTGTGTCCCTGACTGGATGGGCACTCAATGGAAAAGTCCACATAATGTAGTACCTAATTGTCATTTATTTTGTCTTTGTTACAAATCCACTGTAAAGGTTCATTTCCATGTTTGTAATTGTTTGGACTCGTAGTTCGCCTATATTTTGTCTAAGAATTGCTCACCTGGGACCCTATATTCAATGCCTGATGGGGCTGGGAATAATTAGAATCGTATCGGCTTTGTACAGTGGTCCTAACGTCTCCGGCACCTTGAAGCTCTTAAAGTTGCAATTGAAAATTTTAGATCATCTATCCCCGACTAACATGAGCATAGTTAAGTGTATTCACAAATAAAAAAATATGCGTTCACATATTTACAATCCCTCGCACATTTTTTTTCCGCATACAATGGATTTGATGCCTTGTTAACCATGAGCATACTCATAACATGTAGATTTTATTTTATATCATGTAGCTATAGATATATATTGCTTATTGTTTGTCGTATTTTATCCAGCAATAATTACTTTGAAATGTTATATACTTACTTGTTCATTATAAAGAAAATAATTACATAGCATATAACAATAATAATAATAATAATAATAATAATAATAATAATAATAATAATAATAATAATAATAATAATAATAAAGAAACCTTACTTTCACCTCGATACATAGCTAGCTTCATACTTCCTGGCATGGGTAACAAATGGCTTTTTTGCAATCGGTGATGCCATGATACAAGGGGAATAGTGTATTGAAAATATCTAAATATTTTTTCTTTTATCCTAATGTACTGTTTTCTTCATATGCATAGAACTTTACTATTTTTTTATTTAATATTTTCTTTTCGACAACGAGGTGTATTCAAATCAATAGAACGTCAATTAGGAAGGACAGCGCAACCAACTTCTTAGAGCATAATATCCCATTGCGAATCCCCCGACACTCATACGACCACACAACATACTCATCGCGTAAGTCTTGCAATAGTCCTTGTGAGTAGCCAACCAAGTAATGTAAGAATGGTAATACAAAATACCTATGTTCTAAGTTAGACCCTCTAACATAACATATACATCTAAGGCAATTTGGTCACCAATTTTTTGTTACCGACGCCGGTGAGGCAAGACGCACTAAAAAAACAAAAAAAATGGTCCACACTCCAGGTCTATTAGTATTGAGCCAGCCAGCATGTAGGCGGGGCCCTCGAAAGCTCATGATTACCTTCCTATAACAGTACAGTCGTCATGTTGCCAAATGCCTATGCCAGCAACTCATTGCCCTGTAATCTCTTTAAACCCCCTGAACGCCCTTCAATACCACACCCAACTTTAATCTGACGACTTTGGCCCAACTCCGAACAGTCTTTTTAGTTTTTATTAACTTATTTCAGCTGCAATCTGCATGGTTCAAATGGTCATTTCCAGCTCGAACGTTATCACTGTACTTCACTATACCCCATCTGGAAAAAGTCCAAGGCCTTGGTTCTGCTGGGCCACCCTCCCTCGCACGTGCCGGCGTAATAAATTCCACGTGAGGAATGATGACGAGGAGAGTGGACTACAAGGAGAGGCGTGAGAGAGAGACAGATAGCGGCGCCCGAGAGAGCTTTGCTTATCTCTCCCTCTCTCTCTCTGGCCCCTAGCTTGAGCTGCTCCGCCATTTCGATTTCCATTTCCGTTCTCATTTTCCATTCTCAGCCCGTCATCCCCATTGAGCCTAATGGGAGAGGTGCCATGAAGAGTTTCAGATCTTTTTTGTGTTACTGTTTTTGGTGCTTTTATGATTCTGACACTGGTTTTTGCTTTGTTGGTTGTGGTAGGAGGAGAAGAAGCCGGAGGAGAAGAAGGAGGAGAAGAAGGCTGAGGAGGGGAAGAAGGTAGAGGAGGGAAAGAAGGAGGAGAAGAAAGAGGAGAAGAAGGAGGAGAAGGGAGATGGGGAGAAGGATAAAGAGCCCCCTCCCGCGGAGGAGATTGTGCTTCGGGTCTACATGCATTGCGAGGGATGCGCCAAGAAAGTTAAGAGATGTCTTCGAGGATTTGAAGGTGGTTCCTTTTCTCTGCTTTGTGGAAAAAGTGTTGGAATATTTGTGAGCCAATAAGATGATAATTTTTTTTTCCTTTCTTCGTATTTGTCTACAATTCTTTTTATCTCATTGTCTGGGCTTGGTTGGTGATGGAATAATAGGCGTTGAAGACGTGCAGACTGATTGCAAGGCGCATAAGGTGGTGGTGAAGGGGAAGAAAGCCGATCCGTTGAAGGTGCTGGAGAGAGTTCAGAGGAAGAGCCACCGGAAAGTGGAGCTGCTTACTCCCATACCTAAACCTCCAGAGGAGAAGAAGCCAGAGAAGGAGAAGGAGAAGCCCAAGCCTGAAGCAAAGAAGGAAGAGGTATGAATGATTTAATCTGTCAGTGTCAATTTTCATACAAAAAAAAATCAAATCCTCTGTTTTTCTTTTCCTTGAAGATTTGTTGACATACGGTAAAATTCTACTTTGTACGTGTAATTGATACTTTTATGTGTTTTACTTTTGTTTTTGTGAAAGTTATGTAAACAAATAATTTGGCTTCTGCAGCCGCCAGTCATGGTGGTAGTTTTGAAGGTCCATATGCACTGCGAAGCTTGTGCTCAGGAAATAAGGAAAAGGATTATGAAAATGAAAGGTACATATCTTCATTAATTTGGTTAATAGAAAATTTTCTTGTGAAGATTGGAAAAATGCAGTGTTTTCTTCGTGGTATGTATAGAGATTTATACAAGTTTATATGTAACCAGCCCAATATGATGGGATCTAAACTAGAAATAAAATAAAGAAAAGAAGGAAATTAGAAATACAGGGATCGAGACATATATATATATACACACTATTTACAGTTGTATTGTATCCAATGCATATATTAGTACTTCCATAGTGGTTACTAATCTACATTAATTACGAAAATAAATGCACTAATTAACATTAGTTCTGGCCTCTGCAATTCACAAGCAGTCTGAGCCGGACTGCCTGTGAATTTACATCGGTGGCGCTGCTAGTGCTCCACTGCCTTGTGAGGAGGGAAAGATGATAGCCAAGCAACACCCACCTTTCCAGATTCATGATTCCAATGCACTTTAATGAGATATACTAAAAAGGAAGAAAAGCGACAGAATCTCCTCAGTAACATTATTATAATGCATTCATTTCCCAGGTAGTTTTTGAATTAATATAGTGTAATTTGTTGCAAAGTAACGCCCAGCTCTCTGTTTCTCTTCTTATGAATGCGAATTGTTGAAAAATGTTGGGTACGTGATGAATGCAGGGGTGCAAGCGGCGGAGCCAGACCTGAAGATCTCGCAGGTGACCGTGAAGGGGGTGTTCGAGTCGGCGAAGTTGGTAGAGTATGTGTACAAGAGGACCGGAAAGTATGCGGTGGTCGTGAAGGAGGAGCCGGAGAAGAAGGAAGAGGAGAAGGGGAAGGGGAAGGAGGACAAGGAGGAGAAGAAGGATGGTGGTGGGGAGGGGGAGAAGGCTGGGAAAGAAGGCGGTGGGGATGGTGGCGGGGAAGAAGGGGAGAAGAAGGAAGGGAAGGAAGGAGAAGGCAAGGGGGAAGAGTCAAAGGAGGAGGCAAAAACAGAGGTGAAGAAGAACGAGTATTACTACTACTATCCGAAGTACACTACGGAGTATGCGTATCCTCCCCAGATTTTCAGCGACGAAAATCCGAATGCTTGCTCAATCATGTAAATTACAATAAGTAAGTTTAGGCTTTTTGTATTTTTTAACAAAGGGGAAAATGTGTATTTTCCCATCTGAGTTGCAACATATATAAGTTTTATATAAACATAGTTTTCCTTGTCTCGCTGTAACTCTTTCCGGAATAACAACTGTAGATCAAGAGTGTAAGTTTTCATTTTTTTTCGTTTTTCCTCAACATTATTTTTCTTAATATAATCTCTTAAATATAATAAGAAACATGACATACTATATTCTAAACGGTATGGTCTTGAGAGATTTAGATTTTGTAGATGCTGATTATAGATGAAACATGCGGTATGGGAATTTCACTATATAACAACTGACATTGATGAAGAATCTTGTTTTTTTTTCTGTTATTTTGTTCGTATGAATACTTTCCGTGAGAAGTATTATATTGCTTTGAATATTTTTTGGAATGTGCATCTGACTTGTGTACGAATTTTGTTGACCATCGTGCTATTAAAACTTCATGGACCACATGTTGATAATAAACACTGAACATGTGCCATTGGGGTGTGTGAGGTTGTGCGAGTTGCAGTGTCTTGTCTACTAGTATTTGCATTGTCTATGGCCTTGTCAAGTAGTAGTGTTTTACATGTATCAGAAAAAAGTAGTAGTGTTTTACTTCTTGTAAAAAAACTAGTAATTATTACAAGTTCAAAAAACAAAAAATGACAAAAGAAGATAGAAATTTGGAGTAAAGAAAATGGAAGTTAAATAGTTCTTCAAGAACTTCACTTTATTCTTTTATGTTCTTTTTCACTTTATTCTCTTACGTTCTTTATGAGGTCCAAGTAGATCTTTATATAGGCAAAGAGTTATAATTTTCGTAGGTTACATTGAAATATTAGTGGCGTTTACATGACTTAATGTTTAGAGGAGTCGAGTCAAATGTAAATTACCAAATGGTCATCCATTAAATCTATATATTTACAATAGTAATATTATATTTTATTTTTGTTTTAGTAAAAGTATTGTGGTAGTTTAGTAACATGAATCTCGGGTAGGGCAGTTCTGACTGCTAGATCGAATCTAGATTGAAACAACGGAGAATATGTAAGCATTCCACCCTATCTGGCTGACAGTCAAATGTGTTTTTTTTTCATAATTACTGGCTGTTAAATGTTACTATGTATTTTCATGGTTTTCTGTAGCACTGTAAGTTGTAACCTATAAACGGGGATAGCTTTAAAAGTTGTCAATTTCAATGGTCAAATGTCTAAAATAAGAAAGAATGATGTGTAGGACCACTAATAATGCTTGCTCATTTACTCCTCTTCAGTATAGAGGGGTACGTACATCCACCAAGCTTATACAAACCAGAGCTCATAAATGAAAGACGAATCTAACCCGTCATCCATGCATGTTCTAGCCTAGCATCTTTCAGATCCGGGTGGTGTGAATTTCTGATATATGTGTCATAGTTACAGGAAAGGTGGCAGGGTTGTTAGCAGTCCAGTGCCTTGAGAAGTGAGCCCATGGTGCATCTGCCCCGTCCGGACGGACGGAGTGTTGAATTTTGGGCTGGATATACAGAATCCTGATAAGGAGTGACTCGAGAGAGCGTCCTTCCTCAGACCCTTTTCCTTTTGCCCTTCTTTATCCTCAGAACGATGAGGCTGGATTGAAGCCTTTTGGAGGCGATTAGTATCCTGTCTGCATCGCTCGGGGAAATGGGTTTTTGTTTCCATGTGCGAATATGTCAACACCATAACATCACTCATTTATTCCTCGTTTTCTTTTCTTCTTTTTTCCCCAGTAACTTCATCAAATCTTCACGAGGGGTGGTGAACATGACGTGCAGGGAATTTAAATTCCCCTTTGCCTTTCCATGGTCCAACCCACCCTCTTCACGTACAATTTATACTGCCACTTTCCACATGAGCGGTCTGTCATAAGCTGATTTTGTGAGACCTGCATTGCGTGACTCATCTATGCTCTGCGTAATTTAAAAGGAGATGGTGGAAAGTAGTTTAATACCTCGACAGACACGAAACTAATTAGACGACGTCCAACGAAGAAAACGCCCCTCGTTTTGCTCCCATGCATGTACTTGGTGAGACAATTACCTCGTCCACATATTGCAAACTAGAAATTATCAAGTCTCGAGTATTGAATCTTGACTCCATTTGTATTATACCAAAAACGAAAAAGTCCATAACCAATTCATATTTGCGGATGGATCATCCAGCCTCATTCGTGTATCCCACTCAATATACTTCTAGAGTTGAATGGTATTACGGCATAGGGTCGGGTTGGATCATTCATCAATCATCACCCGTTATTCTTTTGCACCAGCTAAGCTAAACCTCGAATATGATCCTTTTTCATAGATATTAGTTTTGTGACATATCTCGTAGTGGACATTCCTATGGGCCGATACCGTCACTGAAACATTTGCTTACCCCGAATGGGAGCTGGTCCTTAACTGAGCTTCTCTTGTCTCTGTTTTTGGGCACTGAGCGCACGTGACGTGTCGCAGACCTGACAAAGCTAATTGCCATTGCCTAGCAACGTCACCAGCTTTCCGAAGAAGGGTGCGGGTGCGTAAAGATGAGCCCTTGTTCGCAGGAAGTGAGACTCTTCATCATCGTTACTCCTTTGATCTAATGGCTCTGAGGATCAGCAATTTCCTGGATAACGAAGAAACTCCTACGGCGGAACACTCACAGCCAAATTAGAGTGGGTGATTGTGACTCTTCAGTACTGGTAGCGATATTTGAGAAACGAGCAACACACTTAAGTCTTACTTTCTTTTGGAACGCAACTTAAGTCTTTATCAGAAACTGTACGGGTAAACAGCCCCTAAGCTGAGTCACACATGTTTTCTGGGATAATCATGGCTTCATTGCTTCTGAAGCATGGTTGCATATGTTGGAACTTGTTGTGTTTCTTCATGAGAGCCAGAGCTCCCTCTTTATCCTATTGTCGTCTCAACGCTGCCTCGACTTGGTGAACTTATTTATGTAATATTCGTTTTCTTAAACATTGCCACTTAACCTGATTAGACGCAGAAATCATTCCATTCACTATGGTATATTATATATTCCTGTTTGATAGTTAGCACTTATGTTGTATTATATACTCCTATTTGATAGTTAGCACAAGCTCTAGAGTTAGGTCCGAAATTCAAAGAGCCACCAGCCTCCCCTATCTCCCGAACTCCCGTTAGCCGAAGTTGGTGAATGTACCTGAGTGGCCGATCGACTGATTTTCTGTCAATCTTTTCATAGTTTGCTTCAAGCGGCTGAGATAAATATGCAAGTAACGAGGAACACTAGGCTCAAAGTTAATCATTCCTCCCACCTTAGTTAGCATCATTAGACCTACGCGTTTCCTGTGCATTGTCTTTATAACAGAATTTTACTTGCTCTAAAGCTCGAGTGATTTGAACCTCAATCTCCAGGAGTGAATGGGAGACCCAACATATCACATCACAGTAAGTTTTTCATCACATGGTGGGCATATTTTAGCTACGAAGCTCAGAAGATTCTGCTTGGTTCAATCAGAAACAAGCAGACCCAGACCCAGACCCTGACCCTTATGATTGTGAACCCGTGATGAAACCATAGCTAGACCAATTCTTAATTACCCGGTCACAAGAGTCAGATAGGGGTCAATCATTTCAGTCGGGTCACATGTCATCACGAATTAATTAGTGGGTGTGATGGAGAAATGAGTACATAAACTATTCCTCGACCCTGTAGAAAGTTCATTATGGGTGTTTTCTTCCTTGAGATTGATTATTACAAGATGATAAACAATAATTTGTGATTGGTCCTGAGCGTCGGGATGCTGTCAAAGTGATGCTAGGCTGAAAAGCTGATGAGCTGGATTCGCATGGTGTACATACATACAATGAAAAGGAGTTCCTGCGCAATAGGGCAAGTGATTACCTTATATATTTGTAAGTACAGGTCCAAAAAGAGAGGACAGAGAGAGTTTGTCTTTCAAACAGTAATGTTTTGCCCATTCTTGCTTTCAAGTGGACAAACATGTTAGAACAAACAAATTCTCACGACTAGCTCGAAGAAGAAAATATGGAGAAGTAGAACTTGAGGCTTCAGTCAATAGTTATCCTTAATGAATATTAACCCTCTATTGGCTAAGCAATTTGTCAATAGGTCTCAATATTAATATCCTCCGGGATGAAGCAAGCCTTGTAATAGTTAACTCTTAGTAAGAAGGGCACACCAAGATCTCTTTGATGCAAAGTGGAAAAGTTGACACTTATTTAAAACACATAAACATAAAATGAGCTCAGAGAGCCTCAAAATATATAAGAAAGGGTTTGTAGCAAATCTAGACATAAAACCTAATTGATGTGGCTTAAATGTAGTCAAACTAGTCATTGGAGGGCTTATAAACACACGGCCGATCGGCATGGTCTCAGGGAAATGGTCTTATAAAATTATCTTGGCGACTGATCGCCTCCGTCTTTTTCTACGATAAAAAACTCCAACAGCACATATGCAAAAGCTCTGGTTTACCGACGCAGTTGAACATTTCAGGCCTCCAACTTGCTAGTGCTGAAAAATGGTTTTTTGGTTGAGTTCCCAGGTTGGTCGGTACTTTTTTCGTTTCTTCAACAGTTCAACTACCAAGCTGCCTGAATTTATTACGTGAACATATAAGTGGAAATGGATGACCATGGTTCGATGGCCATAATCCTTTTCCTTGTCCAAATCTATGGCGACCTAGATATCTGTTTGTGTCCCCTAAATCTGTGTTGCCCGAGATACAAGCTCATGTCAAATTACTAACAAATACACGAGGAAAAAAAAAAGATAATACTATATTTTTTTTATTATATATGGAAAAGAACGGTATGGCTCTGTATATTTATAAGTCCGAAGACTAAAATCTGCAAAAAGGTTTAAATAAAGAAGTAGGGGCGGTGAACATGTCAACATGAATAGAAAAGAAGATAAGAAACAAGAAGGGTCACAAAAAAATGTACTACTTCGTCTTACTATTCTCAACTTTTATTGTACTGCCTTCTGAAGAATTAATGACAAGCGCAAACTAGAATAAAATCAAGAATCTATGATAGAGTCAATTGACACAAGCTTTGTTGGGCTTTTATCCGGTTGGAGGACATAAGATATAAGAAGACCTTGAGAAATTAATAAAGAAAAAACACATAATAAACACAACGAGCACTTCGGTGTGGTTTGGCTAAGAGTGCCTTACCACCAACAAAAAATGTCCTTCCATTATAGGGCCGTTTGGTTCGTGATTAATCCAAAACATCCACAATGAAAAATCCACTTTCACTATTCATTTCCGAATTTTCCACAGTGGATGTCTGAAACACGTCCTAAGGTGTTTCAGCTGAAAGTAAAAAAAAAAACAGGAAATGAATAGTAAAAGTGAAACATCCACTGTGGATGTTTTATTTTTCAGGCCCCAAATGGCCCTTGTGTTGTGAAAATAAGGGTACAACAATAATGCTCACTACCTCTCACATCCCTTGATAATACATGCATTTATAATACCCAAACCCTCTCTTCATCCTTGTATATTAACAAGCCTCATGCAACAAGCCTCTCAACACTCTAATCTTAGAGCCATACCTTGAAATAATACAAAGATAAATGAGGTTTATACACTGTGTTTCTCGCAAACCTTCACACATAGGTTATTCTCACCTAGTGCCCATGTACAACACCCCAACCTATCCCCACTTAGTAGAAACCTTGTACACATCTCTCAGGAAGTCCTAGAACTTCCTTATATAGACCATTGGGAGTGTAAATTGTCCTCCAGCCTAATAGAAGAAGGAATCCTATGAAGATACACCTTGATTTGAAAGATTTCTTAAACATCCGCAACTTTTTGTGAGGGGCCAATTGATCGCCCTGCACAAACTGCAATTACAATATTGGATTTGAATCTATCTCCCTGCCTATAACACTATCGGTGAGACTTAACCCTATGATCTATCACGGTAATAGGGTGATCTATTGGCCCACAACTAGTGCTATATTATTCCTATCTTTCCCGCATCTTCTTCCTCCTCCATCCGGTTCTTCCTCTTCCTCTTTACCTCCTCCCCTCAATGGGAGTTTAAGGCACACCAAATCCCTACAAGCTTTTGGGTTGGTGGTCAAGATGCATCTTTAGAAGAAAGGTCCTTCCATTGTGAACAAACTTCTTCTCTTCCTAGCATCAATTAACTATCAAGTGACACATTAGAACTTCGACACCAAAAAACATGATACACATTCTGTAGACATAGTGTTTCTGATCGCTTGATGCTGTTCCCATGGCTCGCCAGATACAAACAATTTATTCATCAGCCAGCTATCTTGGGCTTTTCAGTGCTGTGTTTTGCGGGCAGAAGTTCTGCGTTCATACCATCTCGACCCAAAAAATAAGATGAGAATTCATAAATCCTGCGTATCCTTTCCTGGGCCGATTCCATCTGATCCATTTTTCAATCAGCTTACCCACTAGTTTCTTTTTGCTTGAAAGCCCAGCCCACATTCTCGTGGATTTAGGGCACGAGTGGAAACGACCAGTCAAACCGGCCAACTGTAACCCACACGACCAAGACCTGTCTCCCCCGGCACACGTTAGCACCAACCCCCGTCCCAATTTCCCACTCGTGCTCTAATCCCCCGCCACAAATCCCCATTCGCCACGTGTGCCCTACCCTATTTTGTCTTACTAGCTTCGAAAATCTCGGCCTCTTTTCGCCACCGCGCCCGACCAGCCAGAGCGCCGCGGTGGCCGGTACGATCCGTAATGGGAAAGCTCCTCTGCGACTCGGCCGCCGCCGTCGCCGAAACGATACAAACGCCGTCTCCGATACTCCCGCTCCGCCTAGATGCCTGCCCGTTCTCCGTCGAGTCGACGGATCCTGCCCCGGAGGTGGCCTGGGAGGCCGTCACTGGCCTCGAGGAGCTGCAGCGGCGGGGCTTGGAGCGCCTTCACAGCAAGGGGGTGTTCTGGAGGCTGCCGGGTTCTGAGGTCTCGTCGGGATTTCGGTTGTCTCACGGCGGGGAGGTTGAGGCGGATGGGAATTGCCTATTTACTGCGTGCCAGAGGGCTATGGGGACGAAGCTGGACGCCCGGGATCTGCGGCGGAGGACCGTCGCGAGGTTCTCGGAGGATCTCGGGGCCGGGCGGCTGGATATGGAGGCCATCCATGCGGCGATTCGGAACATGTATTTCCCCGATTTGAAGGCCGGGTGGGGGATTCATGTGGTGCAGGAGGTGAAGTTGCTGGCGAGGAAGGAGGAAAGAGAGGGACTCGATTTGGCTATCCAGGAACTTGTCGATCTAGGGTTGCAAAGGTAAAAATCAGATTTTTCAATATTTTGCTAAAAATTATGGCTTTTTCTCTTATGAAGCTTAATTGGTGTTTTTTAATGTAAATATTTGATTGGGTTCTGCATTTACGAAATTTCATATTTTATGCGTATCTAGGTCACTTTGTAAAATGATTTTTTCCTGCATCTCATTTACATGCATTGTTGCTGGCTGGTATTGTTTGCCTTATAAGTCCTAATTTTTAATGTTAATGATACTTGTTTTTTCGGGAAATTCGCTGTTAGCTTTCACGAGTTTAAGCTTTCACATAGTTACTAAGTGAAATTAAGTGTATGCATGTCTAACAATTCTGTAGTTTGCACTTTTTTGTTGGCGTGTCTATATTGAGTTAAATAATGGAAAGTGATACTACATTGCAGCTAAGCTAATGATTTCACATTTAGGCATTGTCTCCTGCCCTGCGTTGCGTCCTTCTGTATATTAAAAGTTTTTTTAATTAAGGGATGCTGCGGCAGAATCTATGTACAAGGGAGAGATGCATTGCTGTCGTTGATGGTCCCAGTTGGGCGAAGTATATGTATATGCATGTCAAACAATTCTGTAGATTACACCTTTTTTTTGTTGACATGTCTTTTTCGAGGTAGAACATGGAAAGGGATACTACATTGCAGCTAATGATTTTACATTTAAATATTCTGTTCTGCCCTGCGTTGCTTCCTTCTGTAGATTAAAAGTTTTTTTTTTCATTAAGGGATGCTGCGGCAGAATCTATATACAAGGAGAGATGCATTGCTGTGGTTGATGGTCCCAGTTGGGCGAAGTACATGTCTATCTCTGGTTCACCAGATGATGAGTATGACATTATCACATTGCAGTATACAGAAGAAGGTTTACTGACTGTAGATGAGAATCATGCTGGCCATGCTGCTGCTTTTGGTGATGATATAGCAATAGAGAGTCTTGCTACAGAATTTAAGCGAGAGATATATGTGGTGAGTGGTTTCATAATTTCAGGATATAGTTAGATGTGTCCAGTTCCTTGTTTAATTTCTTTGTCTATCTGCTCTTGTTGATTCACTTACGTAGGTTATTTTATTGGAATATAGGTCTTTTATGTGAATTTCAGGGAAAGTTAGCATATAGAGTGCTTTTGTTTTAGTTTCTTATATGAGAGTAAAAAGTATGGGGCCGTTTTGGGCGTGATAAAGCCAAAACATCTAGTGTGGATTTTGGATGTCCACTGTAGCATCCATGTTTTTTCCAACATCCAGCTAAAACACGTCCTGAGGTGTTTCAGCTGAATATAGAAAAAAGTTGGATGCTACAGTGTAGTATCCACGCTGGATGTTTTGCTTTTAATCACGCCCCAAACGGCCCCTATAGGTTTTCTCTGTGATTTGCTTTGGCTTCCTGATTTTCTGTCAGCTCAGTTTCGTTCTCATTAACCCCCACATTAATAGTCTTAGTACATTTTGAAAAACTAAATTGGATTGTTAATGTGGAACAGGGGGATTTTTTCATTTGACTGATTTATCTTATCTTACGAATAAAAAGAGCAAGCTCTCAAGATTAATTCGTTACCTTCAGGTTCAAGCCCATGGATCAGATGCAATGGTAGATGAAGATAATTGTGTTTTCTTCCTGCCACATAGCCCCAGATGTGAAATCCATGGGCCCCCATTGTTCTTATTTATGAAAGGAACAGGTATAAATAGTAAACCTCAGATTTTCCTGTCATGTGCAACTTTTGTTCCTATCATTTTACAGTTGTTTAACCATGTTGTTTCCCATTGTTTACTGTTTCATTCTTTTATGGCTCCAACCTTATTTTTAACTCTTTCCATTTACCCTATTACAGGTTGGTGTGGGGCTGGAGCTGATCACTATGAACCTTTAATTGCTCATCCTCTCCCTCTTATTTCCCAGGAGAAGGCTGCAGTTGTACTTTAAGGACTTGTCGTCCAGCAATTTTGTGTAGTGGAAGTTCAGTGGAGATACTGTATGGCTGGGAGGTAATTAGGTCGCCATTCTTTCTCCACATCCCATTTTTTCTGCCTTCATTCTCTTATTTTTTTTATTTTATTTTGTGTTCTTCTGACTTTAACCTGAAATTATTCACCCGACCTGCGGTTGTTAACCGTTTAGGACTTCTACAGTGGTACCGGCGGCTCCATTTTTTGGGTTATCAATTATGTTGTGTCTGTATTTTTTTATTGATATCTGTATGTGCGTCTAGAAGCAATTTTGGACATACTTGTACCTCTTTTTGAGTTAGTGCAGTGACCCAAGGCTTGTTGGTTTTGCATCGATCTTTTTGTGCATTTCGTTTTCTTTTTTAGTACAATGACCGTAGGTGACATCCATTGACCATATCAAGGGTCAATTTTGCTTGTAGTTCAATTGTAGACCTCGTTGAGCATTAATTGAGAACATAAATAAGCAAGGCCTCCTTTAGTTTTAGAGCTTCTTGTTGGAATTTCATATGGCGCCGTGTTTGGACTAGTATTTGCTATAAATAATTGTAAAAAATTCTCTGGAGTTATTTTGATTTTGTTTTGCTTATAACTTGTATGCTCTATCACGGTATTGTGGCCACCTTGTTTCCGGATCTGATGTGATACCTAAATTGAGGACAGAAGGTGCTATATTATATTCCTTAAGATGCATTGGAGTTCTGTTTTTTGGTACGAAGATGCAATGGAGTTGCCTTTAAGTTTACGAAGACGCTATTAGTTCAAGAGACAGATTAATGAAAAAGGCAAAATATCCATAGTGGATTTTGGATGCCCACTGTCCATGTTTTTTCCATATCCAGCCTGAAATACGTCCTGAAAACCTGGATGCTATAGTTAATCACGCCCCAAATGGCCCCTAAGACAAACCTGCATTTCTGCCGGTATCCAGTGTCAACTGCATAAAAACGTAGTTGAACTTCAACAATACATGTAACAGAAAGGTATATAAGAAAACTGGTAAAATAATTGGACTGTTTTGTGCCCTTCATAAGTCAGTAACCATAAGCTTAACATTGTAAAGTCAAAAAATTGAAACTCGGGAAGCACCGGCTGCGTTTGCCACTGCAGTATGCATTATATTGTTGGTATTGGTCTCCATCAAGAATCTTGCTGCATAGTCATGCTCTTTTTCAAAAAAGACTAGAAATTCTTTCTGGTAAAGGAGGTCTCTTTTGGCATTTACGAGCAGTGCTAGAAGTTGCCCATGATGCTAAAAATAAATACAAGTAGCGTACTCACTAATTCATAAAACAATGCCTAATCCTGATTATATGGAATGCTAACCAGTTGTGCAATGCAAAATTATCAAGTCTAAAAGTAATCGCATCTAATTTTGACTGAACAGAAAAGCATGTTTGATTTGTTCTGTACTATGCTTTGCTTACCTGTAGGTGTACGGTTGAGCAAGTCATTTTATGTAATGCTCTGTAAATCCCATATGATTGGGAGGTATTGTCATTATAGTTTTTCTAAGACACTAGATTAATCGAGTTTCAATACTTTGTTTCAGTTAGTTAAGAGCTTAAAGAAATGGGATTTCTCTAGTTTTTTTACGAATTTACTAATTATAAAATTATGTTCTGGACTTCTCTATCAAAAAGCAAATGCTGCTTTTGGACTGTGTAGGAGCTGAAGGCTTCCTTACCCATTCGAACCCTTAGTAAAAACCTCCTTTTTTGGTCCCCCCATGTACAGATGTCCCTGCACCCTGGTAGAATGCTTTAGAAACGTCATTAATTTCACAATTATTAAGATAAGAGTCCTAATTATGATGGCTAAATTACCCAATCCAACCTATACATTGATCATTCACATTTTTCAGGTTAGTTAATGGCTGGCCTCATAGCTTAAAGCGTTCCTTCTTCTCCCT
This sequence comes from Houttuynia cordata, assembly GCA_039654745.1. NCBI lineage: Eukaryota > Viridiplantae > Streptophyta > Magnoliopsida > Piperales > Saururaceae > Houttuynia > Houttuynia cordata. Next base: position 20,976,097 of record CM077506.1, read on the forward strand.
CTAGTCTCTTTCTATGACTCCATTTCCTTCCTCTTTCCCTCTGTCGATATAGAGGCTAGAGAATCTCTTTATATTGGAACCTTGAGCAGTCTCCTTAGCTTAATGCGTCAAATGGCCTCCAATGACCACATCTCTTTACTTGGAACTATTCAAGGTAAAGAAGAGCTATCAAGAGAGAACAGCTGGTCTACTTTGAAGCTTTACGATATTGCAGCCTCCAGAGATCCATTACAATACAGTGTCTTTAGTCTGTATCATATGAGATGCTTACCTCAACATAGTTTCCTTTACAACCACCCACTCTCCAGTATATGCACAGAAGCAGCAGCCTCTTTCGTGACCGACTAAAGTAATCTCATCAAATTTGGAAAGATGGGTCATGTCAAAAGGTAAATGGCGCCCATGTTTTCTTACCGAAGTTTTACGTCATGGATCTTGTTCTGAGCCTTGCTGTATTCAATAATTTGGCCACTCCAAGATGTGATCATGGAGCCGTTTTCAGGCCAATAATGTTCATCAAACCAATGCAAATGCCTTGAACCTTCTACGTAACGATCACTTTTTAAGAGATCATGGCAGAAAATTCTATGGCAATACACAGCCATGCTAGTCACAACAAGTACTAAACCTAAAAGCAGTAGCTTAGTCAATTATTCATGTCACAATTTTTCTATAGTGTCGTTTATGTGCGCGAGGCTGCCCGTGGCGGCCAGGATGACCGTGCGGTTTCAATCATGCAGCGCCTGTAACACTGGGGCAGGCGGGTTTTTTAAATCCGTTTACCCCAAAAATACATGCAATCAGATCAGGTTCCGATGGCTGGCAATGCGTTTATTAACTTTGTTCTTTTCATTAACACAGACTGCTTTTCATTCTGCGATACGGTAGCGGAGTTTCCAATTTCCATTCCTTGTGGTTGGCTTGCTGCATGATGCATGCCCGGCTATTGATGACTACTGTGGGCTTGAATAACCTGAATTTGCATTTTCCATATATTTTTTCGAAAAAATAAAATTTCAGTTTTTCTTGCTTTCAGCGAGTATCATGCACGGCTAACAATGCTTAAAGACAACAGCTATCACACAAAAGGCATGCACGCGGGGGGCTTCAATTTGGCTCAACTCTCTTTGCAAAGAAAAAAATGTCTGTAGTGGACAACTCCATTGAGTGGTTGGAGTCCGAGACGCTTGCACATCACAAGGGAAAAAGAAGGATTGTGTGGGTTGGTATTGTGCCGTGAGCCTATTTGTCACGGACACGTTAGGCCGTTGAGGGGATTAGCTCAAGCATAATAAACAAGTAACCTTATGTGATCAGATGTACTATACATTTCTTAGCATGGTAAGTTTATACTTGAATAATTGAGACTGTTCAAAACCATCGACTAGAAAGAGTGGAAAGTGAAGGCAAGAAAACCATACTACATGGCTTTTTGAAAAGGTTGATGGCTACCCATAAACTAAAGAAAAGCATGCAAAATATCCCACTTATCAAACCTAACCTTTGCCCCCTCCCTATATAACCAGCCTTTGGGTAATTGCTCTACGTTCAGTCAGATGATCAAAACTTCTCCCTTCTTTTCTCTCCTCTTCTTCCTTGAACAGCTTCAAATCTTCTCTGGAGTTGTCTCCACCCATAAACTAAAAAATCCATTATAATGGATCCTGTCAAGCTAGAGAAGCTCCGAGTTATGAACAAGTACAGAAGGACTCAGTTCCTCCAGGCCATGTTTCAGTACTGCTTGACAGTCTTAGTTCTCATTCTGTGTTTATCAAAGTCTACCTGGTTCATCTCCTTCTGTTCATCTCTCAAACTCTTCTTCCTCTTCACATTGCCACATCTTGGGGCTTATGTTATGAACCCCAAGTGTCTGTTCGTCCTTTGTAATGTGATTGTTATCATCCTTGTTGGCGAATCCAAGCTCGTAGGCTCACCTTCATCTTCTGATTCGTCCGAAATCTATGACGAGTACGTGCTCAGGCTTCGGAGTAGGCCGTCTCTAAGGGAAGAGAAACAAGGTGGAGGCAAACGGTTTGATTCGTCAGTGAGTCAGGCGAGCCTTGAGAGGATTCAGGAAGTTGTAGAGGAAGATGAAGAAGATAAAGTAGGAGTAGTAGAAGAAGAAAAAGAAGAAGAAAGAGAGCAAGAAGAGGAGGAGAAGGAAGAAGACGAAGAAGAGGAAGTAGTAAGAGGAGGAGGAGAGGGCGAAGAAGGTGATGAGGAAGATGTTAATGGAGAAGAGGGTGAGGGGTTACCCACTGATGAATTGAACAAGAGAGTGGAAGACTTCATTGCCAAAATCAATAGGCAGAGGAGAATGGAAGAAGAAATGATGCTTTGTAGTGGTTGAGATGAAGAAAAAACGATTACTGTATTGTTTCCAAAATAATCTCAATCGGAAGGAAGGCATAGTGGTTAGACATAGAAAGTTGATTGATTATCTGAGCTAGATGACTCAAAGCAGCAGCTGTAAACTAGATTCTTCTCTGCTCACATGGAACGTACATGATACCCAATATTATTGGATAAGCCATGTCCTAATTACATGTATCAACGACTGAACTTTGATGCAGCTTGTAGTAAGCTTACATTACAAACTAGGCTTCTATAGTACCCAATTACTGATCCAAAAAAACTGGTAGCACTGAATTACAGTATATGGAAGGATAGTCCCATGCTCTTGCTATGTTCAACTGCTTGATCGAACTAAGTATTACTCATTCCATTTGCAATATGTTTATTTCCGATTGTTAATATTTTTCCATCAAACGTAAGAATGAGATCCAAGAGTTGTACAAGAAGACAAGTTTAAAGGCTAAACTGTTATCTACTTTTTCTTCCACGAAGCTTAGGATCAGTTTTTTTTTAAATCAAATTTCACTGCGAGAAGTAGCTTATGCTAATAGACAAGAGAATTAACATTCAAAGCCGTCATACCATATATTAATTAAGGCACATGTTAAGGCCACCAAAAGCTAAGAACAGAAACAGAAAAGTAAAAGGAGAAAAATACAAAATTCCATTTGAAGGACGCAACTAGATTCGCATGGGAAAGCTGGTAGGAATTACTGGCGACAATGGAAATTTGAATGGGATTATAAGCTGTACAACTTTAACTATGCAAAAGCCATACTTTAATTGATTTCAGGCATTTACTTTATTAGATTTCATACATTATACAATGATACAAAAGAACATTAGAATACTATTCAACGTCCTTTAACAGGGAAAAGTTAGTGACCAATGACCATTCCTTATAGGCGAAGTAAGGACTACAGGAGCCCAGAAGAGTACAGGGCTGCAGGAGAAATTTTTGGGTTTGGGTGTTCCATAGTGGAGAAGGGCAAATTGGCAACTGGACAAGTTAAAAGGCATGGCGGGGGCTTGGGACTTGTCAAGATAATCGGGATATTCCTCGCATCTGGGGTAAGAGTTTGATTGGGTCTCAGTTCTCACTTCTGAGTTCTGACCCAAGTCTCCACTCCAATTCTGCCATCGTGAGTCCTGAATGCACAAAGTAAAAGTTAGGACATAGCTAAAAATAATTGGACGCATTTGGACAGGGTGGCCCCCGTCCACATAAAACACTCGGACATTCATATTTCAGTTTCTTCTTGCTTACATGCACCATTATTTTTTTTTGTAAAAAATGCACCAGTCCTCTTTTGGATGAGACACGGTTCACGAGCATCTGTGTTAGTCTGGTGCTTTCAGCCGTCCGATTTCAATCAATCCGACGGTGGGCGTCAAATCAGGGGGCAGGTGTTGGAATCGGTCACCGTCCCCATTGCCGTCGGACCCCTCGGAGTTGATCATGAGTTCCTATTTGGTGGTTTAACTGGTGCAAAAACTTTCTCACAAGGCTCTTTTTTTTGGCAACATATAAGGCTCTTTCTCATAAATCCAATGTTGCACCATGCAAATGTAATCATTTTTGGATGACAAAAAAAAAAACTGTGGCAAGAGTCAAGAGCGGGTGAACCGCACATGTATAACTATTTGTGCGGGGGGCTTACACCATGACCACAGATGATAGTTTGGGTAGCAGATTTGGATTTGTTGATGGTTGTCATTCCTTTTGCCAATGAGGTGAGTGTCGACCACCTTTTCTTGTGTTGCTCCTCGCTTGGGCCTTTAGTATCTGAATGGTTGCTGATCATGTTGTTATGTGACAGACTGCCTACTCGGTGTATATATGCGAGTCTCAGCGCATTGCAGTGCAGATACCATAGAATCATAGATGAACTTCACAGACTTATGAACATGGAAGTCTCTCTCTTAGGTATATGGAGCGGACAGGAACAATGATCCATGTCAATGATGTTTCACATGAATCACTACCTAGTGATGGCTCTTCCTCCAACTATATAAAATCACTCCTGAAAGAAGCTGGAATTGGTAATTTAGGGAAGCTTGTCATGTGTTGTAGGATTGAGTGACAAGCTTCCCTAAATTGAGAGCACAATGTACCTAAATGGCCATAGTTTACCAATCAGCTGTGGAGTAGCTTCCTATGAGAGCCTTGCACATTAGAGAGGGATAAAAAGCTTGCCTTGTATACCAGAGAGAAAAAAAAGCTTGCCATGAGAGCCGGGCATTGGGGAGAAATAGCCTCATTGGGCCCCTCAAGGTGAGCATTTCAGCAATCGCATTAGTGACTCTAATGGGCTCGACAACTTCTCCACGTGAGATATGCTCCTTGTGATTCGTTACAGTGAAGCACTAGAGCCAAGGCTATTCAAACCTATTCAAGGTTGGAGAAATTATTGGATGTCCTCGAACATGACTCCTCGGTGTCTATGCTCTATGCGTGCGGTGAGCTATTTGGTGCCAAACAGCACACATAGCGCATGCGCGACGGATCCCTGGAGCCCTTGCATAAAACTGTCACATACATGCTGTTGTACCCAATAGTTTCGCCCAAGATTGACCTAGTACTGCCAATAGCTCACTTGGCAATGTTACAGGTAGTCCCCACTCAATCTATGGGGCTGATGTAGGTCCCGGTTTTTTGCATCATTTTTTTTGTTACGTTAGTTGAATGGAAGACTATAAATGTTCATATATAAGAAGATTAGAAAGATCTACGTAAATGATGTCAAAATAGGGAGAAAGAAGGTAAGAGAACTTAGATGGAGTTAATAAAAATTCCAAAATATTATGTACATTTACGAAAATTCTCATTTTTATTGGACCATAAAGTCCACAAGGAAGTCACATTTTTTTTGCCTTATATCCCGTCCAACTCGTATTCTCGTTCATGAACAAGTTCAAGTCAATCTTTCAATGTCATCTCTAATTTTGGAAAAAAGAAGTCACCTGATTTGGAAAATTATACATAATATTTTAAAGTAAGAAATAAGTAGCCTCCGGTCGCCCGGAAAGAGGCTTCTCTCCTTGCGACCTCATCTCAATCGTCAGATAGAATCCAATGGTTGAGATCTCTCTCCCTCTCCCCCTCCCTCCCCCCCACTCCCTCTCCCTCGACGGGGCGCCCCGCCGACCCCCTTCCCTCTCTCTCTCTCCCTCCCTCTCCCCCTCCCCCAATGGCTCGACGGGGCGCCCGCCACCCCGGCGATGCCCCATCGTCCCGGTGACCCCTCTTCTCGCCCCGCCGCCCTCAAATTTTTCCACCTTACGTCGCCCCACCGCCACGGCGAGGGCGCCCCGTCGAGCCAGAGGAGACGGCAGGAGGGGGGTCACCGTGGTGGCGGGGCGAGAGGAGGGGGTTGTCGGGGCGACGGGGCCAGAGGAAGGGAGCCAGAGGGAGAGGGAGAGGGAAGGGGGTCATCGAGGCAGCGGGGCGCCCCGTCGAGCCAGGAGGGAGTGGGAGGGCATTGCCGGGGTGGCAGGCATCCCGTCCAGGGAGAGGGAAGGAGGGGGAGAGGGAGAGAGATCTCAACCGTCGGATCCCATTTGAGATAAGAGCCGCCGGAGAGAGTACTAACTTTTAATTTTTTTCAAAATAATTGGTACAAAAGAGGCTTAATAGAAACGTAAGATCCCTGTCGCGGCCCACCCAAAATACTTTGGAAAAATTGCTACTTGATTCTGATTTTGGTTGAATGGAATAACACCTTTTCTGCAATTCTTCCTAGCCGTCGGGCCGAGGTCACCATCCACCATAAAGACCCACCTCTGTTGCAGTTCGCCTGTTCCCGCTTCCTCCCTCCCTCTACAAGCAGACGATCGTCTTCCTCCAATTAAAAAACAACGTCTTTTCTCCTTCCTGCCACACAAGTCCACCAAACTCATACGTTGCCCTTCCATCCCTCTTTTAAAATACACACACCAACAAAAGGAGAACAAAACACCCTTTGGGGCATCTCTAGAGTCTCTCGACGACTCCTCGATCTCCCCGACGCGCCTCCTCGTATCATCATCATTACTTAACTAATCTCTCTTACCTCTCTTCTTTGCTTGCGTGATTATGGCCGCCCTCTCCTGCCCTTCTCCTTCCCGCTCTGCGATTCCCTCCTCTTCTTCCCACTCCACCCATCGCCGCCCCGTTCCGGCTTCCCTCCTCTTCCCTCATACATCGTCCACCTCACGCTCATCTTGTCGCTTCAATGCTGAGCCCCGGAGGTTCTCCCACCGAGACGTCTTATGCATGCAAGATGGTTGGTTCCCGCTCTCTGTATTCCATTGCCCACTTATTTTCCGTAATTTGATTCTTCCTTTGCTTATTTCCGTTTTCTGAATTTCTTTCATCTGTGTTATAGTTTCTGGGATGTTTATTCCAAGTGAATTGTTGAATTGGATGCAGGTGCTGTGGCTTCAGCACCACCGCCTCCTTCAAAAGAGTCTCCTTTGCAGAGATTGAAAGATGGGTTATTGCCAGTTGCTCCTCCTGATGTCTTTAAACAGCTATCCAGCTCTCTTCCTGACAAGAAAGAGTCTACTGTTAGTATTACTGTTGTTGGAGCCTCTGGAGACCTGGCCAAAAAGAAGATTTTTCCAGCTCTTTTTGCACTCTATTACGAAGATTGTCTGCCCAAGGTATTGGTTTTATTTTCGTTTTGCTTAATTGGGTTGATTCAGAAATTTTTCTTTATTATACATCATTGCCAAAGTTGTATAGAAATGATGCTTGGTTTTATGGCGGCAGCATTTTACCATTTTTGGATATGCTCGGAGTAAGATGACAGACGCCGAATTGAGAACACTGGTTAGCAGAACCCTTACATGCAGAATCGATAAAAGGTGACTTAAGAGCTTTAAATTGATGGCTGTCTTGTATGCTTGATTTTTATACTTTATTTATGACCCTTTTGTTATTGTGCACTACGTTTGTATTATGATTTTAGCTGAGTTCGTATCATGTCTTCAGGGAAAATTGCAACGACAAGATGGAGGAATTCCTGGAAAGATGCTTCTACCATTCTGGCCAGTATGATTCAGAAGATAACTTTTTGGAACTTGACAAGAAGCTAAAAGAACATGAGGTAGCGTCCCTCCATCTTGTACAGAATTTTGCATTGGGTTATTATTGTGTTCTTTCTATTACTGCTTGTACTTTTTATAGTAATACGGTATTAGCGTTTGTGAATTCCTAGAATACATTTTAGTGTTACTATGGAGTTCGTGTTTAAGAAGTTTTACTTTTGTTCCTGTTATTTTTATAACGGGAAATCTATTTCTCTGTGAACTAGAAAAACACGTACTCGTTTCTCAAAGCTGCCTGATTTGCTGGTAGAAATAGCATGTGCCATCTCTGTCTCCAGCTGTTGCAATTTATGCCTTATTTTCTTGTTTTAATTTTTGTTATTGTTTTATACAGGGAGGGAGGCTTGCAAACCGTCTCTTTTATTTGTCAATTCCGCCAAACATTTTTATAGACGTGGTAAAATGTGCCACTTTATCTGCTTCCGCATTGAAGGGCTGGACAAGGGTTATTGTTGAGAAACCATTTGGGCGAGACTCTGAATCTTCTGCTGCTTTAACAAGAAGCTTAAAGCAGTACTTGGTAGAGGATCAGATTTTTCGGTAAATTCTTCCTTATTGTGGCATGTTTCATATAAGAAGAGGTTTATTTCCCTTCTTGTTGGTCTCTTCTTTTTTCTTTTCTGAGACTAATTGTTTTTTTCAGTATTGATCACTACCTGGGGAAGGAATTGGTGGAGAACCTCTCTGTTCTTCGATTCTCAAATCTTGTGTTTGAACCTCTATGGTCAAGGCAGTACATAAGGAATGTTCAGCTGATTTTTTCAGAAGATTTTGGGACCGAAGGGAGAGGAGGGTATGTTGCACATGATTTTTCAGGTGAAAAGTAGTTTTTTACAATTACCATATGCAGATTTTTAATAGAGGCCTGGGTCTGGTTTCAGGTACTTTGATAATTATGGGATCATAAGGGACATAATGCAGAACCATTTACTACAGATACTGGCTTTATTTGCTATGGAAACACCTGTCAGCCTGGATGCTGAAGACATCAGGAATGAAAAGGTATTGAAAAGAGGGAAAATTGTCAACTCCGGATAAAAAGGATGGGTTCTTTAATTGATTCAATGATTGATTATTGACTGAACAGCCATAATGCTATAGACTCTGATTTGTATCCCCCACCTTTGAATCTTTGCAAAAGATAGAATTTGTTTTAGGTATCTTGTAGATAATACGAGATTTATAAATACAGCATGCACATGAACAGATTTTTTGTTCTTCCCTTATTGAACCCTTGTGGATTCAGTCGTAGTTCTTTGTTTGTAATTCCATCTACCTAAAAATGCGAGAAGAACCTACTAATTATAACTATATATTTCTAGGTGAAAGTATTGCGCTCTATGAAACCTTTGCAACTTGAAAATGTGGTAGTTGGACAGTATAAAAGCCAAACAAAAGGCGGTGTGAAATACCCCGGCTACACAGATGATAAAACTGTCCGGAAGGATAGTCTTACTCCAACGTTTGCAGCAGCTGCTCTGTTTATAGATAATGCTAGGTGGGATGGGGTTCCATTCCTAATGAAAGCAGGGAAAGCATTGCATAGTAGGAGGTAAGTGAGCAAATGTGAAATGTATTTTGAAGGCTTCTATTGTTTCATTAAGTCTTCAAATATCAGGTATGTGGTTTCGCTAATAGCATATTTAAATACGGATTTGTCTATTGGTTGCAGAACTGAAATAAGGGTTCAATTCAGGCATGTGCCTGGTAATATATATAAGAGGAACTTTGGTACGGATATTGACCGGGCTACAAATGAACTTGTGATCCGGGTGCAACCAGATGAGGCAATTTATTTGAAGATCAATAACAAGGTTCCAGGTTTGGAGATGAAGCTGGATCGCAGTAATCTTAACCTTCATTATGCTGCAAGGTATGTAGAGAATTGTATGGAATAATGTGCTACATTTTCTTCCACATAAATATTGAAATTTTATCTCAATTAATAATTGTCGTGAAGAGAAAGAATCATCTTTGGAACTTGAGTTCATAAGCCTATTGGTCTAGGTGATAATGAGATATCATTTTTGCTTGCTTAGATATTCAAAAGAAATTCCGGATGCGTATGAGAGGCTGCTATTGGATGCAATCGAAGGAGAACGTAGGCTGTTTATCCGGAGTGATGAATTGGATGCAGCCTGGGGACTGTTTACACCGCTGCTGAAAGAACTAGAGGAAAAGAAGATTGCGCCGGAACTTTATCCTTACGGCAGTCGTGGACCTGTGGGGGCCCATTATCTTGCAGCCAAATACAAGGTTCGATGGGGTGACATCAGTTCAGAAAAACATCAGGGGTGAAATGTTTTTCTTTGCTGGGATCACATAATTGTTGAGGAAAGCGGAGAGGGAAAATAAAAATTGCAGAATTTATTTGCCGGTGCTTTGGTGTCATGGATGCATGCAGTAATGACCCAAGTTCTGCAGGTTTCTTGTTTTTCACTTTTGTTTTTGGAGCGCGACAAGCTTCATCACCAACAGACGATAAGAAAGCCGAAGAATACTGCCACTGCAACGAGAACGCAGTGCCAAGGAAAATCATTGCATCCTAATGAGTCTAATTTGTTTTTGGTCCTAGTCTTCACTCATCTTTACTATGATAATTGATAAATGATAAGGTAGGAGGTTGCATGTTTTTATTTTGAAGTATCTTCAGCAAGAAATTATGTATTTTCCAGTAAGGGAAAAAGGACAGTACGTATTTTTCAACAAGGGGAAAGGAAAGATTGTGTTGAAGCATAGTTTCAGCCCTAGCTCAAGAACAAATACGAGTATGTACAGTTAAGAGATCTCCAATATATGTTACCAGACAAAAACTGAAGTCCAGCCTACTTCATTCATTGGTGCCGTGGTTGCGTGTACTTCATTCATTGGTGCCGTGGTTGCGTGTCGTGTAACTAACAAACACCTTAGACGGTGTCATGCATGTTAGGGGAGCATTTGACTCTTTGTGAGTCACCGTGATTATTGAAAAAATGGACTCAGGCCTGTAATGATTCTTTTCGGTTAATAACACTCGAAAAATTACAAAAAAATAAGTAACTGACCAAAAGTGACAGAAAATGGCTAGGATATGGCGTTCAAACTGAAGGAAAATCGAGGCAGAAAAAAAAAACTTTGTACCCTCATGATCAAAGGCCGGTTATTATTTTGGAAAAAGGTTCTCTACAATTGGTTGTATACTTGTAGAGAACCTTCTCTATACTTTATCGCCTTTTCAACACATTTTCTTGCACCGACGAAGTGGAGGTCGAAAGGAACATAAAAACACCATTCCCTCCCTGTATTGAGTGTTCAACATTGTAGCACTTTTACGATCCACCGTCTCCTCTTTCCGCCAACTCTCCCTCTTAGGGGCCATTTGGGGCGTGATTAAAAACAAAACATCCACACTAGATGTTTCACTTACACTATTTATTTCAGCTTTTTTTCACTTTCAGCTTGAAAGTGTTTCAAGCTGAAAGTGTTTTGCTTTTAATCACGCCCCAAACGGGCCGTTAGTGTGTTACATTTGCGAACATTGGTGCTCTCAACATACCCACCAACCCGTCTCACCCATGGAATTCCATATCGGCGATATATCGATATCGGGCCTCACCCGATAAAACGAGACGAATAAATATCGTTTTTTGTTTTTTTTCAAATATCGGCGATATATCGCCGATATATCGATTTCGGTCCGATATATCGTTATTTTATAATAAAATAATATTTTCAAAAAAAAGTAACTTTCCGACTTGTTTCCCATCCTAATATGCATATTTTAAAATTTATGCTTTGTTTAAATTAATATAACTCATTTTAGAAACTAGATTATGAAAATATATGGTAAAAACTAGTTTTTGACCACCGATATTTTTTTCCAAATATCTCCGATATATCTTCGATATATCTCCGATATTTTGTCTCTTAGGGGCCGTTTGGGGCGTGATTATTGCAAAACATCCAGACTGGATTCTGGATATCTACTGTAGCATATGGATATTTTATATATCCAGCTGAAACACCTCAGGACGTGTTTCAGCTGGATGTAAAGGATGTTTTGCAATAATCACGCCCCAAACGGCCCCTTAAACCAACTGATACGATACCGATATCCGATACAGAATTCCACGGTCTCACCTACTTGATCTCCAATCATGTGCTTATTAATTTCCACCCGGCAGCAGCCGGAAATCGAGTGCAGCGAAGCCCCTCTATACAGCAAAAGCATCCTCCAGGATTTCCGCCATCAAGGGCCCCCATGCCAGCCCCGGTGACTAACGTGTTAGCCATTGAATGGTGAAATACACGGCTAGACTGATGTCAGAAATACACTCAACCTCACCCGGTGGTGGAGAAATTATTAGGTACGTGCCCGGGGAAGTCATGCTCACCACCAATCAGTGATTGATATGATTCCAATTCTTATCATCCAGGGCCCACAAGGACCCACAAATTAGAAATCGTGTCAATCAATTGGTGATGAGCACAACCTCCACGTACGCGCCGCGTACCTAATAACTTCCCCGGTGGTGGCCTAATCTGACATGAACTACAAATCTACGAATACCAAGTCGAAGTGTATGTCGCGTACATTACCCCACTAACACACTCAATTGATTTAAACAATCCAATTAATTAGTTTCCCTTCTTCTTCATCTTCCACATCCATTCCCTCGCGCTCCTCGTCGCCTCTTCCCCTCCCCCACCTCGACCGATCATCCAAATCTCAGTTCTATCAGATTCGTGCTAGTATACTCGTGAGGGGAAGGGCCTGACCCTGTTATTATGGGTACGGAAGTGGGGATCTCGGAGCCCCTGATCCCATCGACCCTGGACAAGCCCGGCGCCGAGCAAATCCCGCCGTGGAAGGAACAGATCACGATCAGGGGGCTCCTCGTCAGCGCCGTCCTGGGTACCCTCTTTTGCATCATCACCCATAAGCTCAATCTTACAGTCGGTGTCATCCCCTCCCTCAATGTTGCCGCTGGCTTGTTGGGCTTCTTCTTGGTCAAGTCCTGGACTGGTTTCCTGTCTAAATTGGGTGTCTGGACCACCCCTTTTACTCGCCAGGAGAACACCGTCATCCAGACCTGCGTCGTCGCCTGCTATGGCCTCGCTTTCAGCGGTATCGGCTTTGTTGTTACTTGTTTGCATTCAATTCTTTAATAGATGATGCATCTTTTGGTAAAAAAAAATATTGATCAATTCGTTCTATTCAGAAAGTGTTTGAAACTGTTTCAACAACTTCCATTCATGAATCAACTTTGATTCATGATGATGAAATTTTGTTCTCATATATTTGATAAGGGCGAAAGTAGTTTTATAAAGAGAAGGAGAGTGCATGAATTTTATGGAGGGAGTGGTCAATTGGGGAAGAAGGTTAGACAGGAATGTTAATGCTGAAGTTCCGTTTCTGTAACAGGTGGGTTTGGATCTTACATGATCGCGATGGATGAGAAGACGTATAAGCTTATTGGAGCGGATTATCCTGGGAACAGGGCAGAAGATATAAAAAATCCGTCATTGGGATGGATGATTGGTTTTATGTTTGTAGTCAGTTTTCTCGGGCTGCTCAGTCTGGTTCCCCTCCGAAAGGTAGTGTTTTTAGAATAATTATGCCATGACTTCTCTGTTTATTTTGTTTGAGCATTGTATTCTTAGTTCTATAATACTCAATCCTCTTTGTTAGGTAATGGTGATGGATTACAAGCTCACCTACCCCAGTGGTACTGCCACAGCTATGTTGATAAACAGTTTTCATACAAATAGTGGAGCAGAACTTGCTGGGTATACTCCACACTCTCTTTGAGCACATAGTTAAATATACTTAAAAACTTTTCATTTTTGTTCTTCTCATTTCAGGCTGAGAGGTTTCTACTTGAGTTCTGTTATAGCAACAGCTTATGATGGTATTTTATTGCAGAAAACAAGTGCAACGGCTTGGAAAATATTTAACTATTAGTTTCTTTTGGAGTTGCTTCAAGTGGTTCTTCAGTGGAATCGGGGATTCTTGCGGCTTTGATAATTTTCCAACTCTTGGTCTTACTGCATTAAAAAACACGTAAGATGGGACTACCTTCCAATCATTCGAGCCTTATATCCCTTTAGCTAAGTTTGGGTTGGCTCTTTTACTAATCAGATAGACACATGCTGAAGCACAAGTTGAAAAATGACCAATCATAAGAAAATCAGCAAAGATAACTGGAAAGTTATTTGCTCCTAATGTATTCAAACAGTAATAGTCAGTTGACCTGGATGAGTGTCTTAGGAACCAATATTAGTGTCAAATGAAAAAACAAACTATCATGATAAATGAAGAGGATCTATAAGGTCCATCGTTTCGAGCTTTTAAAAATATGATGATATGACGTTTGTTGCATGCAGGTTCTATTTTGATTTCAGCCCGACCTATATCGGTTGTGGTCTTATCTGCCCTCACATTGTCAACTGCTCAGTTCTTTTTGGGGCTATTTTGTCATGGGGAATCCTCTGGCCATTTATCAGTAAACACGCTGGTGACTGGTATCCAGATAACCTTGAAAGCAATGACTTCAAAGGCCTCTATGGTTATAAGGTACTAGACTACTCATCTCAGTTATGATGGCATGTTATAGTTCCATACACTATGAAACAATTTACCGGACGGTTCCAAAGATAGCCCCCACTAGTTTTTGGCATTGTAGCATATGGCCCGCAATTTAGCTGTTTTGATCAGTATGTTCTGTATCTGCTTGACACTACCTGGAGAGGAAAATCATAAGCTCATTTGGCGAAAGCAGTGGCAGGACAAGCATATTATCCACCTCTTCCCTCTCCTTTTTAGTGATGTAGGAAACATATATGTTTCTCATCAGATGGCTAATGCTTCTACAGAAAATTGAGTTTTCTCTTTGTGCTCGTTATTGATGGTACAAATGAGAAGTGAATTTGGATTCGGAACACTGGTGAAGTTAGTACTGCCCATTCGTGGCTGAGCCAAGGCCTTGGTCTCACAACTGAACATGCCTGTAATAGTCTCTTTGAATGAATTGTTCCAGCCTGTTTGAACCTTAATATTGGAAGTTAGGCACTGGTGTTCTTGGTCCTGGGCTATTGAACCTTAACCATGGTTTCGCAAAATTCATGTCACCTTAACTGATTGTTTTACATGGTTGAAAATATGTTGTGTACGTAGTAGAAACCCATGCTCAGTTGATACCAAGTTCCTGATTCACTGTACTTGCAAATAGTGATGCCCATGTTTAACCCAAAAGGGTAAATTCTTTTGATATTGCAGGTTTTCATTGCCATAGCTCTCATCCTTGGAGATGGTCTCTATAACCTGATAAAAATCGTGGCTATCACAATCAGGGAAATGTGCATTAAAAGATCAAAACAGAGCGGCCTCCCCCTTTCCTTTGAAACCCAAGGTTTGCAGTTTTTCCCACATACTTGTACTTCCATATGCTCTATATTTTTTTTTTAATGTTCGTTTACTTGGATAAATTTTAGTAAGAGACGATATTGGACATGCCAACTCTTGCAAAAAGTGTTAGCACAAATCTAGTTTAGGGGCATTAAGATACATATAGCCCAGACCTCAAATTGTTGGAAAGATCTGCTTCTTCATTATGTTTATGACTGTGTTCATGTTAAATTCAGATGCCGAGAGCTCCAAATTGCTAATGGAGGAAAAGGAAAGGGATGCAGTATTCTTAAGAGACAAGATCCCCACATGGTTCGCAGCCTCCGGTTATGTGGGCCTGGCTGCAATATCCACCGCAACAATACCCATGATTTTCCCTACTCTTAAGTGGTACATGGTCCTTTGTTGCTACATTCTGGCCCCTGCCCTTGCCTTCTGCAATTCCTACGGCACAGGACTCACTGACTGGAGCTTGGCTTCCACATACGGCAAACTGGGTCTCTTCATTTTTGCCTCGTTGGTGGGCTCTAATGGTGGCGTCATAGCAGGCTTGGCAGCGTGCGGGGTGATGATGTCCATTGTCTCTACAGCTGCTGATTTGATGCAAGATTTCAAGACCGGTTACCTAACCCTTTCATCGGCCAAGTCCATGTTTGTCAGCCAGCTAGTTGGGACTGCAATGGGATGTGTTATAGCTCCTCTCACCTTCTGGTTGTACTGGACTGCCTTTGACGTTGGTTCCCCGGATGGCCCCTACAAAGCTCCTTATGCTGTGATCTTCAGAGAAATGGCAATTCTCGGGGTTGAAGGCTTCTCTGCGCTGCCCAAGCATTGCCTGACCATTTGCTATGGTTTCTTCATCTCTGCTCTGGTTATAAATCTTCTGAAGGATGTTGCGCCGAAAAAAATTTCCATGTTCATCCCCATACCCATGGCCATGGCAGTTCCCTTCTACATTGGGGCTTACTTTGCTATAGACATGTTTGTGGGCACTGTGATATTGTTCGTCTGGGAGCGGATCAACCGCCAGGAGGCTGATGACTATGCAGGAGCCGTTGCATCGGGTCTGATCTGTGGGGATGGAATTTGGACCATCCCATCTGCGATTCTCTCCATCTTTAAGATTAATCCTCCCATTTGCATGTATTTTGGGCCTTCAGTGAGCAGCTAAGCAACTATCATGTAGTTCTTCTCCAATTCAACTGCAGAATCGGGAAACATTATGTAAATATCTGGTCTAAATTACCATGTTGTGGGAAGTAACATCTCAAACTTTGTAAATACTCTATTATTCACCAAAAAATGATGTTTCATTGTTTCTGTATCATTGCTTGGTGTCAGCAACAATCCTGCATTAGGTGCCAGAATAACTTTGCTTTCATTGTAAGTAGTGTCAGAAAATTTTAACATGAACAGTTTTGAGCTGAAAAGCCAGATGGATCCATGGAGTAAAATAAGGGAAGACCTTCAGTCTACAATCTGTAGTTTCTTCTTGTACTAATGTAAACCTAAAGACTTACCCTGATACGGGAAGATTAAAACCTGTCGTTCTCCTAACGACGCATAATCTAGCTTTCACCAGCACGTGTCTGAACACTTCCATGCAGCACTATCATCCTCTTTTAAACTCTGCTACGGAGGAGGAACTTGTAGCCAACAATTCAGCTTTCCACACTGCAGTAGCCATGGATTTAGTTAACAAGTTACTCGATCTCGTCGCCTCGCCTATCGGCTTCTTCACTCTTCTCCTCTTCTTGCCACCCTTCTATCTATACAAGCTCCTCATCTCCACTCTTAACTCCATCTTCTGCGAGAACATGAACAACAAAGACGCAGTCATCACTAGCGCATCTTCTGGCATTGGAGAGGTCGGCCAAGACTTCATACCCTTCATCTTTGCTCATGTTGTGTTCTGCTATTCATTAACTTGACTGATTGCGGCTTTCAATTGTGAGTTAATTTACAGCAACTGGCTTACCAATACGCGAAGAAAAGAGCTTGTTTGGTCCTTGTGGCCAGGAGGGAGGATCGCCTTCGAAGAGTTGCAGAAAGAGCTCGCGAGCTCGGATCCCCGGATGTTCTAGTTGTCCCTGCAGATGTTGCTAAAGCTGAAGACTGCAAACATTTTATCGATGAAGCTGTTAACCATTTTGGTCGATGTGAGAATTGCCACCTCTCTCTCTCTCTCTCTCTGATATTTCTAGCTTGATTTGAACATATTCTTAATCTGCTGCAGTGGATCATCTGGTGAATAACGCTGGGATCGGTTTCCTGTCATTGTTTGAAGAGATCTGATATCAACAACCGTTCGCCTATCATGGTAATTAATCCCCAACTGAAACATTATTTTTGGCATTGTGTATTTTCTATCCATTTTTACTTCCTGGAAACCGTAAAAAATCTGAGGTTCCCCCCTACCCCCCAAAAAGACTAATCGTATAACTTCGTGAAATTCGGACTCAAGAAGAAAAGAAAACAGTTGATTGTTGTTCTGTTTGAGAACTAGGTTCTTTGATATTGTTTTCTTGCCCTTCTTTTGCTCTCAGGAGGTCAATTTCTGGGGTGCAATTTAACCTACATATTTCGCAGTCCCCATCTCAAAAAGAGCAGAGGCAGAGTCGTGGTCAATGCTTCAGCTTCAGGATGGTTAACAATGCCGCGAATGAGCATTTACAATGTAATCTTCTATATACTTTTAGATGGTTTAGTACGTTTCTACCTTACTAGTACGCTATTTACTATTTGATTATACTATTTTTGCTTATGAGATGTATATTTTATAGGCTAGTAAAGCTGCCTTGATAAACTTCTACGAGACGTTGAGGATAGAATTTGGTCCCGCCGTGAAGGTAACTATAGCAACTCCGGGCTGCATTGAATCTGAGATGACACAAGGCAAATTTCTATCCAAGTAAGGGGACATAGTCGTGGATCAAGAAATGAGAGATGTAAGGCCCTTTTTTTTCTAGGAATCTGTGATGTTCCTATATGCCATGCTTAACTAGTCATTTTATCATGCCGAAGAAGAGGAAGAAAACAATGTTGTAGACGTGAAATCTATAAAAATAAACCAATCCACAAAATTTTGGTGAAGGTATCTTAATTACGTTTGATTGCGGAGATATGCAATCAATATAGATAGTAGGGAACAATGAATATCTTTGGGGTGATTAATGCACGTTTTCAATTTTTCTCTCCGAACTTCGTGAACAGGTTCAAGTAGGATTATTCCCTGTGGCATAAGCAGAGGAGTGTGCCAAGAGTATTGTGTGTAGCGCGTGCAGGGGAGACAGATACGTGACAGAACCTGCATGGTTCAAGGTATTGGTCTTATACAAGGTGTTCTGCCCGGAGGTGCTAGAATGGTGCTACAGAATGTTGTATTTGATTCCTCCGGGGACATCACAGACGTCAGCTATGAGCAAGAAGGTATTGGATCTCAGTGGAGCCAAGAACTTGCTCTACCCTCCTACATTGCATCATGAACTTGAAGGCGCCGCCGAAAGCAAAGCAAAGAAATCTGAGTGAGGTAGCAGGCTTGTATAATTTGCATGGTGGGCAAAAACAATATAAAGAGTTTTTTGTTGTAGTGTTTTTTTGTAGTTTGTGATGCTGGTTTCTGTGCGTGTCGATGTTAATGTAGTTTCAGTATGTAAACCAACCATTAGTGTACTTGTCTCTGAGCTTTTTTCTCTCATAAAAAGTTTCAGAACTACTCTTCATGCTGATGAAGATGATATGATTGGCTAAGTTTCGCAAATTCAAAGATCATGATAAAAGAACAAATGCAGAAGAACGGTTTTTTGAAGCACCTGCCTTTCCAAAACAGTGAAAGATGGTTGTTGCCGACTGTGGGATAGCTTTTCATGCAACTGACAGTAAAGAGTCAAAGCCGACAATAAAAGTGGTTTACTACATGCCTGCTTTCCTGTTGTTGGGTAGCAATCCATTCAACGTCGTTCTCAGCAACGACAAGCTTCTTTTCCTTCTCAAAACAGTGACAGCCATGAAAGGCTTCGACCTTTGAGGTCGTCTTGTTCAACCAAGGCATCATCTTTCCGGGCCTTCATGGATACTAAGAACACAAACACACCCCCGGGAAGTCTCCAGGTTCAATCAGGCTCTAGGATTACCTGCGCCGGAGAGCAGAGAGGCCAAACCAATGGATAACAGAGGATTGCATGTAGCTGATTTAGAGAAAGACGATACAAAGAAGCAACTTGCCCCCAGAAGGAGCTCCAACAAAGATAGGCACAAGAAGGTGGATGGGAGAGGAAGGAGAATCAGGATGCCTGCTCTATGCGCAGCAAGAATTTTCCAGCTTACCAGAGAATTGGGTCATAAGTCGGATGGAGAGACGATTCAGTGGCTGTTGCAGCAGGCTGAGCCGTCGATCATTGCAGCCACCGGAACAGGGACGATCCCGGCGTCAGCCATGGCTGCTTCAGTCTCCTCTGTTTCACAACAGGCTACCTTCTCTTCTGCAGGGCCTCATGAGAAGATCAACTATGGAAGTAACATTGGTTTATGGTCCAGTGTCAGTGGTTTTGGCACAGGTTATCTTCATGGGTCTAGTCCATCCAGCTCGAATTTGAGGACCGTTGGTTTTCCTGGCTTTGAGCTACAGGCCACTAATCTGGGTTCATCAGGGTTCAGCTCAATCATGGCTTGGCACGGCCAGAATGCACCTGGTTTGGAGCTTGGGCTTGCACAAGAAGGCCGGTTGCGGGTTTTGATTCCTCGATCTGTGAATCAGTTTTATCAAACCGAACAAGGGAGGGGAAGTGATAATAGTTCTGGAGGGAGTCAAAGTGATCATGATTTGCAATTGCCTTCTGCCAAGGATGATCCTCAAGGGTCCTGAGATGAATGTAATATAACATGGAGATGTTTTCTATAGCTGTTTTTGTTTTGTGTACCTGCAGCGTGAACAAAGTATTAAAGATATAGAATAGACTTGGCCGGTATTTGGGTCAATCAATCATTTCCATTTTTCTTCCTCTCAACATCTTAATGAAGTTCTTCGTGTACAGGTATTTTTTCAGTGCAAATGTAATGAAATGGTGCTTTTTTTTCTTTCTTTCCCAATTGATATCAACTAATTTTATACCTTTTTTTGGTTTAAAATATGTTAGGAAGGAGTTTGTTAAGATGGATTGCTTGTTACTTCTTATAAGGTATGACATGACAATGTATGCCATTTGTTGTCTTGGCCTAGATAGATAGGTGATTGGCTTCTTTTTTGCGGCTGCAAATTTTACAAATTCATTGGATTTTCCATAGTTCACTCCTAGGGATACTAAATGAAGTTCTCATAATGAAAATCTGTCTTGGGGGAAATTGATTCATTTCCTGTTTTCTGTGTCTTCTTATTATATCTTCCTCCAGGAATAATGCATTATAAATTCCTCACTTCCATTTGAGGTAAATTAAAAACCAACGAAGAGGAACATTCTGCAATAGAGATAAAGAATGACACAATGAAACAATCTAGAGCGTCGATATTTTATATAGAATCACAAAGTATGCTTAGGAAAAATGATCAGATTAGCGCATTAGTTTGAAGTGATCTTATCTTCTAGGTGATTTAATTCTTCTGACTTCTGATAATATTTGAAAGGAACTACATTTTTCTTTTTTTCGTAACATATATTTATTAATTCAATCTAAGCAATAGGATTGCACAATGTGAATGGTGGTCGTTAAATGCACTAAGATCAAGGTGGCATATGTCAGCTTTAACCATTACATGATCTGTTTCAGATGTTTCTTGTACACCAGTTGGTACTGATTACTTCCTTTGGAAATAGAGAACAGATTAGACAGCAAAATTTTGCATGATCTGTTATTTTTCCTTTGGCTGATATTGCAGCAGGAGCTAGAACATATTAGAAAGCAACATCCTAGGGAAAAGGACTAGTACTAATGTAGAATCAGAAAAGTATGTTGGAAAATGATCTGGTTCGCCCTGTAGTTTGAAGTCATATTTTCTCATCTTCCAGTCACATGACTTAAATTTTATGATAATGTTCTGAGAGAATTCCGGGATAGAATATGTCAGCTGTGATAGCATATGTTAGCTTTAACTTTTACATGAACTTTACAGAAGTTTGTCTGTATAGTGGTTGGATACTGATTTCTTTCTCCTGGAAAAGAGAACTAAAAATAATTACCACTAGCACCAGATAATCAAGAAGATGCACCTACCTTGGTGATTTTCTATAGGTTACACCCTAATTAACTATTCCTTTTTAACTCCTTTTTTTTTATAAAGAATTCCATTCTTAATTATGATCAACTCCTACATATTTCAGTGGAAGACCTTCATTTCTTTTCTTTTTGGAGTAATGGAAGACTTGTTTTTACTCTGTTCTAAATAACATGTAAACCTAAATACCAGTTCCCTAGCCTTGATCCTTTTTTCTTTTAGGTGGAATTGTTCTAGTTACAGTTCATTTCCAACGTCGGAAGTGTCAACATGCAATAATGATACTCAGTTTAAAGAGTACTTGCATCACAAAGGCTATTTATAGTTCCTGCATATTACAATTACAATGTGCCAGATGTTTTATAATCTTCATGGCGTATAAAGTTTCCATTAGCCAAAGTTTTTTACCAGTCTATCATATTTACATTTTTCTTTACCTTTATGTAGCTACCATACCCATAACTGGATGTGCAGTAAGCTTTCTGTGAGAGACTTTCAAGGTAAAGGTTAGTCTGTGCCAGTGAGCATTATACCTGGGGGATAAGCTGGGGCACAAGTTCTCTTCATTCTCCTTGGTCTCATCACTGGATCCTGAATTGTTAATTCAAAGTTCAGAGTTGATCCTATAGGCCAGTGATAAATGGTGGCTTAGCGAGTTTAATTGTTTTACTGGATGAATGGAATAAGATTTTTATGTACCTTAATTTACTTCTTGAAGAAACTGATAATAGTTCATTCCAGTTAGTCTATATTGGATATGATCTGTGGAAGATGGTGTTCAGTACATGGTATTGCAGGTTATGTGGCATAACACTATGCAGCGTCTTATTCTGTATTTGTATGTGGTAAAATCCTCCATTTTAAAGCAAGTACCACAGGGAATACTAAATCAAGGTTACGTGTCATTTCTTAGTGAAATTTCGAGAAAAGTTGGGTAGAATGGCTCCTCACAATAGAACAGATTTGTGTTTGAAATCTGATGCTTCCATAATGTAACCAACCTCATAAATTAAGAATAGAACGATAAACAAAGACAACAGTATATAGAAATGGATTGGCGAATCGCCTATTACCACGGCTCAAAACATTTCACTAAGTTTTGAGAGAGTTACAAGAAGGGAGATTACAAGCACTTCACAATGCTCACCACTATCAATAGTGTACAATAGAAGCCCTAAAGTCTCATTGTTGACCCTGGGGGCACCGTGTAAATGTGGTGGACGGATGCAATCATATTGTGCCATTGATTGCAGGTGCTGCCGTGAATTGGATTGCTGCCATGCGAAGCAACTCAAATATTTGTGAAGTTGCCCGCCTATGTTGACCTTTATTTGGGTGAACTTATAGAGTGGCAATTCTGCTTCCGCCAATGAGCAAGCGATGGCACCCGCACCATCACATTCACCAATAACTAATTGTCTGCAGAGCTCTACAATGCTTCTCCAATGAATCAAGCTCCACTTTGACAACAATCTCTCATTTAGAAACTAATGAGGCTTCACTTTGTTTCCTACATTTTGAGCCACCGTGTCAAAGATTATGTGCATAGCTATGACTTCTCATGCTATAACATGATCCAATTGAGTGGATTGCAAGTTTATGGTCATGGGCAAATTGGCAATAGACAATAAGAAAAAGTCTCTAATTTGTATGTTTTAGTACAAGGAGTAGGCTTAAAACGAGTACAAATCAGAGCAGGTTAGTATGAGTAAGGCTATATGCCTATATCTCCTTTAAAAATCTACCTCACTCTGTATATTATTCGTAACTCGTGAGACTTCCAACATTCCAATGGTCGTGACTCATGGTACCAGCTTAGAAGTTAGAAATCACTCACCATCTGTACGGTCTTCGAAGAGTAAGGTAGTACAGTTTTAGTGCGTGAATGTCCATCCGAAACCAATCTGAGTTGGTAGCATAAATCACGAGGAGCATACCTCGTCCTTCCTTTCAAGTATCTAATCTTTTGCTTTGCAATCATTAAGTATCTATAATTGCTTTTTGTTCTATCTGAAATGAAGTAAGTATTACGTGTTAAGCCAGCATATTTGATGCACGTGCTGGCTACGTTCTTCTCATGTGATACTCCTAATTATATGTATAGGTCTCTAGGTCTCTATTTGTTTGTATACAAGGCAGGTGTGTGTTGAAGTCCGAGAAGCCAAATAGGTTGCGTACTTGGATTGAATTGTTTGGTTTTGATGTGACGAGTATTAAAATGAGATATAAAACAAGTGCAGATCCATGTGTTCTTCTCCATAAAAAAACAGCTTAGAGTCATCCCACATTTCCCACTTCCCATCAACTGTGGGAGCCATTTGCGTAGTTTATTAGGAATTGAGTATTAAAATGTGGGTGTGCGTCCAGACTCTCAGACCACCACTACCGGACGGCACAATATATATTGCTCGTGGCAATTGGCATGGTGGACGCAACATGGACCAAAAGTGCGGACCACGGATATGGACCTATCACCTAACCTAGTGGCCGCCATCTCATCTGCCAGTTGAACCCACTCCACAGAAGCTGGTGGCTTACAAGCCCATCTTCTTGTCCATTTGGCTGCTCGGATAGCTTCCTCCCCACTTCCTTACTATCCTCCTCAGTGCATGAAAGGCAGAGAGGACCGAGCACTCTCCTATATATAGGCATGCATTGCTTGCAGCATATAGTCAGTCACTCGTTCAAGCATACAATGGGAAGAACAAGAGGACGCTGTAAGGGAGTACCATAACTTCCATCGTATAGAATGATGATTGACCCTTTAAGAATGCGCTAATCCTGTCCTAGCAGAGTCCGCACTGGCAGCCACCCTCTGGCAGTATCATCAACAAGTCGACAACACACCATTAAGTTCATCAAAGTGAAAGTAATTTAAGAAATTTACTTGAAGCTACGAATGAAGGAAAAAGTTAACATGCATCGAAGCTCATGTGCGTTACTGTGCATCGAAGGGCCGCGGGTTAAATCATCCGCCTCCCTATGTAACAAGGCACGCCGCGAGATCGACTGCAATAGAATGGCGCACGCCATCACGAGTGAGCCAGTGCGCATATCAACGTGACTAGGAAAAAAACTACTCCTATTATGATGGGAAGACAAAGGAAACAGGGGGCCATAGTGGCGGCGACCATACCGCAAAGTCCCCATATGCGCCACACCCCTCTCTGACCGCTGCCTCTTTCCCTCGTATATTTACCCAACCCACCTCCAACCTGTCTCCCTTCCTTCCTCTGTTCCCACCCACCCTGTACATAGGGAGAGGGAGCTCTCTCTCGACCCACCCTGAGCGTCCCTGTTGTACATACATAACCATGGAGCGTTGGTCGACTTCCATGGATATTGACGACGAGTTCGAGAAGCTTGTCATGCGTATGAACCCACCCAGGTCTTCTTCTTTCCGTTTTTCTCATTAGTCGATGCCGTTTCTCCATTTCCTCTGTATTATTATTGCTCTGAATTTCGTTTTTTTCCCTCCTGTTTGAACCGGGTTAGTTTTGTGTGGGATTTCATCAGTTTCTCCAAGCTCTTCATTCCTTTCTCTTCCATATGCTATTCGTGTTTATACCAATCTGTTTGTTAATTTTTGTTGGTCTTTTTTGTCTCAGGGTTACCATAGACAATACTTCAACCAGGAACGTGACACTGGTGAAGGTAATTTGAACTCTCTGTTTTCCACTTTTCCTCAATGTTATGGCTTTTAGATCTCAGCTGTGATAGATTTATCATGTCAATTAACCATCTTCTTTTGCTGTTTCTTATGAAAATTTTGCAGGTGGAAAGTGCTAATAAATATGGGAGCCTATTACAGGTTGTGCAGGTTCTGACAGACTTGAATCTCACCATAAACAGGGCTTACATTTCTTCGGACGGTGAATGGTTTATGGATGGTAGGCGCCTGTACTTCTCCGCAAGTTATACTCGTACACTTGCTTTAGTTATGGTGTTTAATTTTCTGTTGCTTCTGTTGTTCGTTTGTAGTATTCCATGTTACGGACAAATATGGTAACAAACTGTCAGATGTTGAAGTCATCGACAGAGTTCAGCAGGTAATATCACCGAATCCATCACCTCTTTTTTTCACTTAAGATCTACTAGAAATTTGAGCATAATCATATCATTTGGAGATTAGTACGTTATTATTTAAGATATTGTTGTTAATTAAATACAATATAGGGAATTAGCTTATCGTAGAATGCAGCATTTGCCATGTTTAGATTCAGTTCTCAGTTCTCCACATTTTATCTTGCATCCTTCGGTACATATATTCACATTTATTTGGGCTTTGTTGCAGAAGAGTATAAATTGATATATCCCAAGCCTCATTGTAAATTTATAATACATCTGAGTCTGAGAGCTCTGATTGGTTTCCATTTTTTTGTTATTATCTCTCTTTTGCTTCTGCTAGATTCTATCTTCTTGAGATAACCTGCAAGGTATATTTTGTTTACTACTTAAAAATATGCTTACTTGTTGCAGTAATAACTTATTGCCTTAACTGCAGTCTTTAGCAGATCGATCATGTGATATCCACTCTTTGAAGAGGTCGGTTGGCGTCCAGGCTGCTGCTGAGCACACGACGATAGAGCTAATTGGAAGAGATCGACCAGGCTTGCTCTCTGAGATTTTTGCTGTTCTCACAGGCCTCAAATGCAATGTTGTTGCTTCGGAGGTCTGGACACATAATTCAAGGATGGCATCTGTGGTTTATGTTACTGATGAAGCTACTGGGTTGCCAGTCGACAATCCTGACCGTCTCTCTAAAATCAAACAACTCCTCCGTCATGTTCTTAAAGGTGACAAAGATAAGCGAAGTGCTCAAACTGTTGTATCACTTGGAGGGACTCATACAGAGAGGAGGCTGCATCAAATGATGTACGCGGATAGGGATTACGATGCGCAAGCAATGGCAAATGACAGAAGCACACCTCTTGTGACAGTGGAAAATTGTGTGGATAAAGGGTATTCTGTGGTGAATGTCAGGAGTAGAGACCGCCCAAAGCTGCTCTTTGACACAGTATGTACATTAACGGATATGCAATATGTTGTGTTCCATGCAACCATCATTGTCGAAGGAGCAGAGGCATCTCAGGTTATTTTCTTCGCTTTTGTAGAACACGTGGAAATCTTAAAACTTTACATTTGAGGAAATAATTAATAGCTCTTAACATTG
This sequence comes from Houttuynia cordata, assembly GCA_039654745.1. Taxonomy (NCBI): domain Eukaryota; kingdom Viridiplantae; phylum Streptophyta; class Magnoliopsida; order Piperales; family Saururaceae; genus Houttuynia; species Houttuynia cordata. The sequence continues at coordinate 21,002,311 of CM077506.1, forward strand.
TTGGCATTCTTGTTTGCAGGAGTACTACATAAGACATGTGGATGGCTGTCCAGTGAGCTCAGAAGCTGAGAGGCAAAGGCTTATCCACTGCCTTACAGCAGCTATTAGGAGGCGATCGTCGGAGGTATAGATGTGATTAATGTTTGTCTTCTAAACGCAAGGGGATGTATTCTTTTGTGAAACTAATGTTTTAAGGGTGTATTGTGCAATATAACAGGGTCTGAGACTCGAATTGTGTAGTGATGATCGGGTGGGACTCTTATCAGACGTGACCCGTATCTTCAGAGAGAATGGACTCTCAGTTACTCGAGCTGAGGTGACGACCAGAGGATCCCAAGCCATGAACGTTTTCTACGTAACGGATGCAGCAGGCGATCCCGTCCACAGCCAGACAATCGAAGCAGTAAGGAATGAGATAGGCGAAACAATTCTTCATGTAAAAGATGATGCCTACTTGAAAACTCCTCCCCAGGAGAGTGGGCGATTCTCTCTTGGCAGCATGTTCAGGACCAGATCAGAGAAGTTCCTTTACAATTTGGGATTGATAAAGTCAACATCTTGAGACAAAGGAACGGAAGAAGTTTGTGCCATTCAGGTCAGATTGGATCGCCGTTCCCCATCCTAGCTAGTGATCAACCACAATGGAGTTGATCCTCGGATTAGTCTCAAAAAGAAGTGTCAGCGCCTTGTGAATAATCAATATGTAGAAGTATCAATGTGTAGTTGATCTATCCTCTGATGGAATAAGCTAAATGTCGTGTTAGTGCCCTTCTTTGGAACTTGTAAATACCATCTGTAAATATATCTTCTTCGTATGGTAGATAGCATTTCGTTCTGATGATAAAGATTGGTAGATAGCCTATCGAATGGTCGTTTAAACCTTGCCTTGTAGAGTACTATAGTACGAGCAAAAAGTAGCAAGCGATCAGAACGTCATGAGTTTCAATGGGGTTGGATTGGATGGGTCGTTATCAATTGAAGTGAACAAGAAATTGGGGGAGTAATAGCTGTGTTGCTGCCAGCACTGCAAAAAGGTTGCTGTCCCTATTTATGGATAGCTGTAAACCAAGTAACAACTTGTGTCTGCCTGTCATGTCTTGTCTTCCTCGTGGGGTGGAGTGAGTGACCGTGCACAACCGCATCATCTATTGCCACCTCATTTTCTCATTCCCTCTTTCAATTCCTTAAATTGGTTGTCAAATCCACCAAATATCTCAACGCTTGGGCATCTCAGAGGGCCGGGTTTAGAGTCGTTTACTTTAGGATCAGCTCGCACGCGGGACGAGGCAGATCCGCATCTGCTCGCGGTTCAGAGCACGTGATCCCCCTGAGCCCACTTGCCAGCTTGATTGTGGGGTGGATATGGGCGCCACGCCAGGAAGCCTCGCCGAAAGCGACGACTCTGGTACCATTTGGTTTGCTTTGCCCAGGCCCAGAGATTCTGTCGGCGGATGTTTTCAAAGCCGCCGCAAGTCGCATGAGAGACGTTGGATTTCGATTCGAAGGTGAGTATTAAATCAGTGGGTTAAATGAATTTTTTATAACCGTTTACAACCGTCAGATTAAAATTTAACGGTTAAAATCAAGATCTAAGGAGTAAAGTAATCTCATGTAAATAAAATGAGAGTGATCATATTTAAAGATTTCTCTATTCAATTGTTGACGGAGTAATTGAGAGTGGGAGATTCTCTCAGTCCCTGTTAATCACTCATGATTTGATGGTATCTGTAGTCAACGCGTCAAACTTTACGGCTTCTCAAGTTGATTACATGGGCCCCTGCCTAGATACATACCAACAAAAAAAAAACATGGGCCCTGCCCTTGTCTTTGGATCAGTGGAGATCACGTGAGGCCCACGTGGTCAGACAGACCGGAGCCCATGAGTACACGGAGTTGGGTCGTACAGATAAGACCGGCCGTGTAGCATGGATACTGGGAGGGAGTCAGGGAGACTGCAGCAGGAGCTTATATGTTCGCGTATTGAAGAGACACCGATGAGGCACAACCTGCTGGCCTTTCTGCAAGACTGCAACACATCACAGTTACCTTATTATTGCCTCCCTCTGTTCTGCTGCCATCTTCACATGTCTCACATGCGCCTTGCCTGGCTTTGCTTTACAGCAGCCAACGTGCAAATCACAATGGCTATATAACATGGGAAGTGTAAGGAAGCCCCAACCCCACCATGGCTTCAAAGAGAAAAGAAGAACACCATTCCTGACCCCACCCAAGTGGAAGCATTAATTGTCCAATTAATCATCAGTGCATTATACCGACACAGATTCAGTTTCTGATCATGAAAAAAATAAAAGAAATTCCGCGATCTGATTTATTATTGAAAATCTCAACTTGGACATGGCTGTGTCCCCATGAGCTAGCTTACCACAACGTAATAACGGGCACAGACCGTGTGGGAGCGGAGCAGTTCTCAATCTCAAAACTACATGGCAAAAGCCAACAACATTATAAGAAAGTAATGAGGGAAAAAAAATTGAGATCCTTTGTTCTTAGCCATGGTAAAGTGAGCCAGCTTAGATCACAGGAATCTCGCCACACTCGCTGATGACCACTCTCTTCCTTGGGCGATCTCCCCTGTCGGTCTCTTGAGACTCGATCAGCTTAACAATGTCCATACCTTCAAGCACCTGCCCAAACACAACATGCCGCTGGTCCAGCCATGGTGTCTGCAAACACATCCACCAAAGTTAGCTACCTTTCTTTTCTACCCATTCACTTCATGTGGTCCAATCCTTTCCTTTCTCATCAATCCAACTTTGATGTCCAGAAAGGACTTGTAATAACTGGGTCCACCACCCAGCTCACGATGGGTGTGTTTATTCTACCATTTTTAACTAGGATAGTTAAACAGTTTGCATCATCAAGTTCCATCTTTACAGTCACCTTAATTGCGAGGCTATAGCTCTCTACTCAACTACTACATTGATTGTATTTCCAAAGTTTATCCAATAAAACAAGCAGTTCCGAAAAAATTTCCAGCAAGTGAACAGTGAGTTTGTCCTACAACGCTGCTTAGTCGGCTCCAAAATTTGTGAAACTTCCAAAAGGTAAAGTTGCCACACTAATGTGACTATGAAGCTCATGCAAAATCTATAATCTACATATGGAATTTATTCTTCAGAAAGCGATAATAGATGTCCAATTCATGTTGAATTTTCTTATTTTACTTGTCCCTCTTTTATGGTTTTACTCCTATCAGTACACACTACGAAAGTTCTTGGTGTTAACATTAACTCGAAATATTCAGATATCTTAAATGAATTGACACATCATAATTAACAGACGATGAGGACTAGATGGAAAAAAATAATAAATCATTAATAATTTCTTTACCTTCACAGTACATATGAAAAATTGACTGCCATTTGTGTTAGGCCCTGCATTGGCCATACTCACAACTCCAGGTCCAACATGAGTTACTGTAAAGGTGCACTATATCAGAAACAAGCATACAAAATTACATTTACGAAATTAAATTGAAGTGGCAATGATCAACTTACACTTAAAGTTCTCATCCTTGAATGTACGGCCATATATACTCTTACCTCCCGTTCCCTGCAGTTGAAGCCCAAGGTAAAAACAAATTCAGAATCTCTCAAACATAAATCAAGGCGATAATTGTCTTCTATCAAAGAAAAAGGTAAGTAATTGTCTGCAATAATAAGCAAGGGGTCGATTGTGACACTTTTTTACAACAGCAACAACAAGAACAACAAATTCTTGATGTTGATTTCTTAAACTATCAAAAATTCGTATTTCGATAGTTACAATCATATGTATGTTATTGATAGAGACCCATTTATATGAGACCGGTCTCATAAAAGGGGCATGAGACAAGGGGTTTCGGCCATTGGATTTTGATCCGAAGGTGCTCCTTTAATATAGGAGGCAGGCATATGCTTATCCGGAGCCCGTCAGATCTCAATGCAATGACTTAAACTAGGCTTATATGAGCAGTATGAGACCGGTCTCATTTAAAATTTTCCCTAATTGGAATAACATTTATGTTTAAGTGTATTTCAATAATAGCGAAAAATTTGTATTTTAAATAAAGTTCGTCATTAAGATAGAAAAAGAAATCATATATTCATATACAGAATCCAAATCACCAATATGATCTCCACGCAATAAACCGACAAATTGAAAGGAAAAGAACACACATCAAATACCACAAACAATAAATTTTAACATATGTACATTACAAATGGAACTCAAAATTAATCCAAACTTCATTAAATGGTGCTTAACTACCCAAGAGAATACTGTATTAGCTGTCATTCAGAAGGTCCACTGCTGTGAACCTGTAACATCCTAATTGGTCCTAAACACATACACATCGTGAACCCACTTTTTTCCATTACTAACCAATAAACATAGGAAGCTCATTAGAAAGCATCAGCATCAGAAGTAAATGCACTGCTCGGAAATAGGCAACAATTATAAACATCATGGAGACCATCTATCCAATTCATGGTCAAGGCTTACCGACAGTACAAAATTCAGTCCAGGTTCAGCTCACACTTCAACCAAAACCAAAATATGTACAACCAAAGATGAGTGAATAGAAGACTTTTAGAGGTATGAATCATAAATCTAGACATCTGCAAAGGACTAATGTTATTTACAAATTTTGAAAACTAAAGGCAAAAAAGGTAAGCAAAAGCAAGGAAAGGAAAAGTTTGTCAAATAGAAAGAAAAATGATGTCTACTACTTTTACCAGCCAATTAAAAAATCCATTAAGCAAAAGCAAAGAAAAGTACAAAAAGGAATCAGAGAATACAACCTTCCCCAGGTAAGCAAAGACAGAAAAATCTGCTATCAAGCACCAAGCAAAGAAGAAAATACTAATGAGACTCCACCAAGGGAAACAATACCACTACAGGAATTTTTTCTTTGAGATTAAAAGCTTCTAATATAAGACAACATTGTTTGGAAATTATTGATTCCAACACTCGAAGATCTTTCTTAATGTCTTAAAAAACCCGTCAATTTTGTTAATTCCAAATGGATGTAATATAAGCTCAAAAATCGTTTTGATAAAAATGCCGGCTTAATCCTTAACTCTGATAAAGATTGTTTGGCAATTATTGATGCTAATCGCCGAGGATTTTTCTTAACGTCATAAAAAATCACCAATATAAACTGAAAACATTGTCTTGATAGAAATGGCAGCTTAATCATTAATTTTGATAAGGTGTAAATCCCATCGTCTTTCTCTTCCAAAAGTCAAAAGCAATTTTCAAGATGTTCTACTTCCTCAACAAGAGCTTCCACACCCATTTGGAACAGGGACGTTCAAAGAAAAGGTGGGTAAGTTTTACAACAAACGCCGCATATATTAGCCAAGTGGGAACCACGTGTACATAGATTTTCCATAGTAAGAAGCCCCTTATTGAGAGCTAACCAAGCAAATAGATAACACATAAAATTCTAATTAGAAGTCTTGACATTATCTCTACTTCAGGAGAAACAGCACCAATATTGCTAGTACAAGCTATTTTAAAGGTTCGGGAAGGTCATCAGGTGCACTTGCCACTATATTCCTTTACACAGATTGTGTACCATCATTTTGATTTTGGAGAGAATCAAATATGGTATAATATTGATATTGCCAATTCTAGATAGTTGGAATAAGGCGTATTGAGTTATTTTTTAGGTCCAACTAAGTACATATCAAGTATGAAGTAACTAAACATTAGAAATACACTTCAAAAGTTGTCTATATGATTCAGGGCTTGATCTTCAATATCTTTTCAAGAACTTAGTGCACCCCCAGATGCCTCTGCATGATGTCTAGCAATAGTTTCCATATCTATGCATCTCTTACTTCTTTTTAAAATTGAAGAATCACCTTACCTAACGCACCTAGTCCCTATTTGACCTAATCATCCATTCCTCGAGTGCTATCCTTACCTCCTTTCATACATGGAACCTAAAAAGTGATACAGAATTGACATCTAAAACATTACCACTCCAGCATGTCTAGCTGGCTCCCTCTCCTTACAGGGCCTCCCGGCCTCTTATTTTCTGATAGGTCCATTAGTATTAGTTGCTTGCTTTAGTAGTTTCATGTTTGATACTCCCTTCATCCAAAAATATGCGTCCTCATTAGAAGACCAAAATGAAGCCTCCCAGCCTCTTATTTTCTGATAGGTCCATTAGTATTAGTTGCTTGCTTTAGTAGTTCATTTTGGTTTTCTAATGAGGACACATATTTTTGGACGGAGGGAGCATTTAGTTGCTTGATTATTATGTAATACTTATTAGTGCCTACCATGGTTCTAGTATGTAAGGGGTCCACTCCCCTCTTTTCCAACTAAGGAAAGATTACTCAAATGGCAGAGCATGAGTCCTCCATTAAACCTCCTTCTTCCCTTCGTCTATTCCTCTTAATCCCCTCTTCCCTTATTCTCTCCTTCCATTCAATCTTCCCCCGATTCCAGTTCCATAATCATTATTTTATTTTCCACACCACCTGTGTGAGGATCACATCAGAAAAGTACTGATAACCTTATCACCATTCATAAATTGATTACAACGTACTTCCCATATGTCAAGTAATTCAGAAAATGAGCCACTTGAGAATATTCATGCATCAGTCTGTTTCTATCAATCTGGATATACAGAACCCTATGAACTCCTGTGTTACTATGCCTTCGAACAAAAAATGGCTACTGAACTAAAAAATAAAGTGCAAAAACGTCCACATACTGACAAGCATGAACAATAAAACTTACATTTCCCTTGTCGAAGTCACCACCTTGGATCATGAAATCCTTAATTACACGATGGAAAGTGGATCCTTTGTATCCGAATCCTTTCTCTCCTAAGAAAAGGACAAAAAAAAGTGCTCCAGATCAAATCCATTAGACATAAAAGCAGTCGATACAGATTAAAGTTCACGAAAGTTTGAGGAAGATAAAATTGAAAAACCTGTACACAAAGCGCGGAAGTTTTCAGCTGTTTGTGGAACAACATCACCATACAGGCCCAACACAATTCTTCCTACAAGATTTCCAACAGGATTCCCAATGCTTATATCAAAATATACTTTGTGGGTGACTTTAGCCTGAGTGTCAACTTCCTGAAACATCAACAACAAGAAATATAAGTGGCAAAAACTACACTTCTACATTACGTTCAGTGCTGGTGTTATATAAGAAAAGAGAGGTAAATATTTGTAATGGTCTCTGTTTGTAGGCACAATGATGACCTGACAACTGACACCCAGAAAGGTCATCATCATCATCATCATCATCATACGCCTTATCCCAGCTATCTGGGGTCGGCGGCATGGATTATATACCGTATTTGACTCTTATCGGAATCAAAATGGTACAAAATCCATACAAAGAAACATAGTGGCAAGTTTTTATGCCGGATGCCCTTCCTGACGCAACCCTCCGAAGAGGGGACAATGATAAGAAAGATTCAACATCATCATATTCATCATACACCTTTCCAAATATGTGGATTGGCTTCATGACATGATGGTTGCACATGAAATATTAATATAGCCATCTTCCACCACAAAGCTGGTAACAATGAAAACCATTCTGCTTTTACATTGGAGCATGGCTTGGACACCCAGAAAGGTAATTAAGGTAAATTGCCATGTATTGGACCCATGAATGGGTTGCCAAACGCCACCCAAGTATGCTTAACTAACAAAACAAAGGGAATCTCAGCAGCAGTTACCAAACGGACAAGGGTAAGAAAAAAAAACCATGACCATTAAGGAAAAGTCACAGCACTTAGCAACCACTAAAAAATTGAAACCAACTCTATAATATGCCAAATTTTCATAGGAAAAATACACACACTTAAAGAACCCTTTAGAAGATAGAAACATATTTAATGGCATGTCAAGGTTAAGTTTGTGAACATATTTTCGTGGAAGCAACATTTTTTTATTGGACTTCAATAATGTTCCACTTTCAATAGAGCTTTACTATAGAGTAAGCTTTCAGTCTTTGCACAGTAGAAAAATCCACTCCAAAAGAAGAATGGCACACATCACAGCTCTCCAGAACTGTACAGCATGGCCCAATTCCAACTCTCTTAGAAGTAGAAGCACTACTATACATCACAACTCTCTACTCAAATTTTCAGCTCCACATCCAAACTGCTCATAAAAAATTCAAGATAATGAAGCTTCATACAACCATGATACAAGATAAACAACCAAGAAGCCTACAGCATAAATGTGCCATTTTCAAATTTTAAGTCACTAATGCTTGACTAGGAAATTAATGCTTACAAACAGCCTTTTCTCATATTTCAAAGGAAAAAGACAAAAATAATAAATAGAGGAAAATAAGAACATAGACGCACAGAGAGAGAGAGAGTGTCATGGCACAAGCAATATATCATCTACTCTCCCTTAAGTGTGCCAGCTACAAAATTAAGCATAATTCCATGCAAGTTTAGAAGAGAATCGCACAAAAGCCACATTTCGCAAAAAGGGTATCTTGAGAGTGGCCGGCAGAATGAACAAGAGGCCTAAAAACTAAAATTCGAACAAAACACCTAAATAATAGTTACATAAAGGAATTTTCATGCATCAACATTGAATATTTATGTTTTTTCTCACACTTTTCTGGAATCTGGACAACCGAAAACTCCAACATAAAGGACTCTATGGCAAGTGTTTATTTTGTTGTTTTGATCTTCCGGCATCTGGGCAACACCCACGTGAAAGGGCTCTACAGCAAGAGTTACTCTATATTGTTTGCGTACACCTAAAAACAGCATTTGGACTCCAACCTTCACCATCACACTTATATTCATACCCTTTTGGCTTTTATAACTCGGGCTGGTCACACTGTTTGACTGACAATCGCTGCATTCCGATATTCCAACAAACCAATGAGAAAGCCTATCGAGGGTGCGATCCAAATTGTATGAAATTTGTTAGTTGAGCATCCCAGTGACACGAGATTCAAGCCAGCTCCATCATGACGTCTCAGATCCCATTCATCCCCACAACTTCTACTATTACTAGATGCAAATTCCTAGGATCCTGTATCAGCAAAGCACATATCCTAATCGAACCAGCTTCAAACTCAAAATCCAGACCATAATTAAAAGAAGAACAACTTGAAGTAACACATTTCCAGAACCAGTTAACAGCATAATTTTTTTTTCTTATAAAAAAAAATAACAGCATAATTACTAGGCTTAATGTAAGCTGCTTACCTGAAGCTGCGACTGGAATTACCCAGTTCAATACACTCACAAGTGAAATACAGAAATTTGAATATCAACATCCAGAGAACAACCCATTAAAAAAATAAGCTAACCTGAGACTCGGCGCTAACAGAAGAGAAGAAAACGTTCCTTCTCTGACAAGACGGCGCAATCGACCGCGTAACCCGCCGAGCCGAGCCGGACAGGAAAAGTGAGGACAAAGAGGAGACCTCGGAGGGGCGAAAGAGGCATTTCTTCAGTTTAATACAGCAGGAGGGCGAGCTGAGGGAGTGGACGCCGGCGACAACCCGGTGGCCGGACGCGGTCGGGCTTACATTCGCCTGAAAAGCGAATAAAGCAAAGCAACATGCTCAAAAATGGGAAAGCCACAGTTACAGAACCCAAATGGAGTAATGAACATACCAGTGTCGCAAAGGAAGCCGCCATATTTGGAGGAGGGAGACGCAGCCCAGCGATGATGATAAGATATTTGTAAGAATGTACCAGAGGAGAGGTGGATTGGACGAAGTTACCCTCCCCCTTTCCTCGACTGGCGGCGATATCACCTATGTGCCCGCCGGCTGCTTGCTGGCATGTGTTGTGTTGTTTTTGTTATGCTTATACACGGGAGGTATCAACAATTTAGTGAGGATTTGTTCATTTGAAATACTCCCGCCGTTCCAAAAAATATTATGTGTATTTAAAAATATTTATTTTTCAAAATATTGTGTATATTTTTGACTTCCTCTTTTTAAAATTGGAGAAGACTTAAGGATTGACTTAAATTTAATTGGTAAATGAGCATATGAGTTGGGCAGGATACGAGGGAGAAAAAGTCTATGTGATTTTCTTGCGGGCTTAATGGTTAATAAAAATAATTTTTTTTTCAAATGTATTAGAACGGAGGGAGTACTAAACTGTATGTATTGAAAATGCCCAGAGGGAGTAATTCAATTGAAAAATCAACTGTATCTATTAAAATTTAAAACTGCCTAGAGGGAGTACAATTTACTGAGGATCGAATAGCCTGTGCTCCAGACTTTAGTGCAAACTGCAAAACGGATTATTAAAGGAACTAAATCCCCCCTGGGATTCTCTGTAATATTCTCCCATGATCCACTCTCAATCTGGGATTCTCTGTAATATTCTCCCATGATCCACTCCCAATCTGGGATCCTCTGTAATATTCTCACACAATCAATAGGGATTCACCCCGGATTTGTCTCCATGGGTCTTCCCTATAAATACTGTACACAACACAGATCTTATTATCATTGAAATTCTCTTCTTCTTCATGGTATCGGAGCCAGACCAGGCTAACGCCTAACAGAACGTGCGCATCCAGCTAATCTCTTCCCGTTTTCCCTCCTCATCACCTGTCCCATCATCTCGTTCCCCGTGCCGTCTACCTCGAGCCCCTCATCTGCCCATCACTATTCACCTTGCCCATCACTATTCACCTTGCCCATCACTATTCACCTTCCTCTCTCGTTCCCCGTGCTGACTACCTCGACCAGCTCACCTACTCCACTATTCATCATCTCCTCCACATACTCCACAAAAATCCCACCGCCGGCCACCGCTAGCCCCACCGCCGGCCATCCTGCCCCGCTACCCCCTCCGGCCACCGCTACCCTCATCGCCGGACCCCCCCCCCCCTCTCCCTCGGCTCGCTCATCCCTCCCTGCCTCTCGACTGCCCTTTCCCGCCGCCGGACTTTCTCTTCTTCTTCACGGATGAAGTGCACGCCTCCCCAGTCTCTGCCATAGATCTTGGATATTGATGGCTCGTGTCAGGTGGGTGCAAGTCCCACATGTCATGCCGGGCCCACTGAATAATCACTCGCTTGCTACAGACACCTTAAGTAAATAAGAAGTTCATTCAAAAACTTCACAAGAAATTTCAAACATCCGTTTGTAATCAATTTTAAAAAAAATTTGTTAATTGATAATTCTGTTTGCAATCACTTCCCCACTGCTAACCATGCCACAACACCCTGAAATTACGAGTCGTTGAAGTTGGTTTAAAGTTTTCTGTATTACAAATAACATTGATCTAGTTGAACATACATTCAGGTGAGTTATAGCATTCACCAGTGCCTTCTAGTAGATTATATTCACCAGGCCTTCTCAAGACTATAGTCCTGTAGTCGTAGATATACAAATATTAACTAGATCAGAACACAAAATCAAAACGGTAAGCAAAAAACCTCGGCCCTTCAATTGAGAAAACTTAAACTGACTCTTTTACCCGCTGTATTTGCTCATATTCCTTTTCCATGATAGATTCCAGCTCCTCCAAAATTTTCATCTTGTACTGAATCTTATTCATCTATAATCATAGTAAATCCAATCAGGACTCTTGGTTAAAGACCTAGATCAAACAACAGTAAAATCCAATATGAGACAAATACCTGTGCCTCAAACATGGAGGCTAACAAATGTTCAATTTCCCTCTCTTCTTGGTCCGCCAGTAATTTGGCATTTGCAGCTGCTGCCCCAAGCGCTGTAGCAACTGCAGCCCGAAGCTTTAAAATTGAGGAAGCCGAAATTTCCTCAACACTAGACTCTTCTGCTTCTTCTGCAAGCCAAATGATGCCACTGTAATTGGATTTCATAAACAGTGCATAATTATGACACATTCGGAGTGAAACTATTTTCTTTTCTCAGAATGCGGTTAAATGCACACTTACATGGTGAACTGATTCCATATCAATAAAGAGAAAAGTACATCATTGGTTGGGAACAGAATTGCAGGATTTGTTGTAAATTTTGGGAAAGAGTAGAACCATGTCTCTTACCAATTCTAGTTATATAGATGCTGATAGTTGCAACAGAACAAGCAGTAAGAACTAAGAACTATAACAGTGAACCAAAAAAGTAAAGACTTCCAGACATCAACCTACATACATAACCTGAATAGGTTGGCAACATGCAATTCAACTAATTTCATTTTTGAATAACATTCCAAGGCTATTGCCAACCAAAATCAATTTCAAATACTGCAAGTTCTGTAAACCAAGGACAAAAGTTGGTTCACACGGCAGATAACCTCAACACGACATTCAAATGTGATCATGAACCCATCACAGAGAGCTAATAGAAAATTTACAAATCTACAGAAGATAATGAATGACAAAGACAAGGCAGATAAGATGAAGATATGACAAATTGTCATTTCCAAACTACTTTTACCTGAATCTTCATGCATCTTGTTCGCACTGGGGTCTACTGATGACATTACTCTAGAAAAGGCAACAGAAAGAAAGGCCCATGTACATGTTCAGTATCAAATAGCAGTTAAAAAAATGACAAGAACATGCTACATGAAAAGATGTGGCTCTCTAACCTCCGTGGTTCATTGCTCAAGACCTTCCTCGCATAATGGTTCTTGTTACACAATGTCTTTATAGAGGCCTCAGCAGCAGCTGCTGCAACATTGGGGCCCACTACTGCCGACAAGCAAGCAGTCTGAGAAGCAATACGTTTCGCCTTTGTTTACTTAAAATAATAGCATAACTTAATTAATACTCTTCACCAAAGAAATTTCACCTGTTTTATCAAAGGGAGATCAAAATCTGAAAATGGAGTTACACGTCTTCTTTTTGCTGGTTGGCCATTTGCATCATCGTCTGCAGAGAACCTGCTGCCCCGTTATCCTCACAGTTTTGATCAACAGATTTAATAATGATTTGAGGTTCACTTGAAGAATTTTCCAAACATTAATCATTTCTATCATGAACCTTGGAATCAGGTGAAAGTAACATATTTTCACCAAATGGCAGTTGCAAAAGCCGTGAGAGACAATCAAGTTTAGTCCTGTTTTCAACTTGTTGCAGCACAAGGTTCCAGTCATCCCCATGACCAATGGTTCTTGTCTCTAAAAGAAGCATCCAAAAGAAGCATAGTCTCTGCATCAGTCCATGCTGCAGCTTTATGGCTGACAGTTCCATCACTAAAACTTTTTAGGTTAAAAACAGACTCCCCATAATTCTCATTTTTAAAGCAGCTTACACAAACTATGAAGTCATCCTGCAGAACACAGACATAAATGAACTTTATAGGTAACAATAACATCTAATACACTCAGCTCTGTTTTAGTAGTCCACTTGGTTTTCCACATGACATTTAAGTTCACTTAAAAAACAAAATCAGACTATTAATGTGAGATAAAGGGAGTAGGGAGTATGTCTTTTACAAAAAAAGAACTTGGCGCAAGACTGACAGGGCAAGAGCAGTCAAGTTGATGTACATATTATATAGTCTATAATTGAAAATATTCAACCTAATCAATGTATTTTAAAAAAATGCTTGGCATCTTAGGCGACATTTTAGTTGACCTGTTTGTCTTTTGTTTGCCTCTAAAATCTCAATTTAAGAAATAATAGATTGCCACTTCAAACTAATTACGCTCTATCTTCGCATAAGAATAAAAATAAAAGAGACCCGACATAAACTACAAGGCATGGACCTCTGACATTAAATCTGCTTGATTAAATCATCTAAAAGGAGAAACTAACGTCTATGAACATTTTTTTAAGTTCAAAATTTCTATCAACTTAGAAAGCTCACTTATTTTACATAATTAACTTTGAAAACACTAGTACAAGAAAACAATACTTTCACCTTAACCTGCTAAGCAGATTACACATTAGGATCCAACAATGCCAACATGCCCAGAGGTTGAAGGTAAAGAAGCAATTTCAACTATCATCTATCCAAGGAAACTGGTGGGACTTTTTTTACAACAGAGAAAGAATTCCCGAACCAAGTAGGCACTATGTAAATTTCTAATCTACATCTAGTGAGGTCCTTATCACCGACCTCAAATTGTTGGGGGCAGGCGCTACTTAATTATGATTTCTAGTGAGGTCCTCACAATTTTAACTTACAAAGGTCTCATTCATCGAAGCTCGTTATACGATTTAAAACAAAAGCTTGTTATGAGTTAGAAATTAATTGCAAGTTATTATCTCACCGAAACTTACTTTATTCGAGATTCTAATTCAGACATGTATACATAAATAAAGCCACACTTCCAAACCCAGTAGTGCAGTCCGACAAATGCATTTAACAGTGTAACACCTTATGCTCGACAAAACTAGACCTGAAACAGGGCAATCAAGCGGGATCGAGACGAGAAATAAGAAAAGGGGGAAGGAAAATATCGCACCTTCTGAGACTTGTAATAGTCAGAATCGCACTTTTCTCCGCAAACCCGACAAGCTAATCTTTGATGCAAATTTTCAAACAAGTTGGAGTAGCTCGCGAGAGGCGGCATTCTAAATCCCGAACTTCCATTGGAATCCGCAGCTGGCGCAGCCGACCCTCCCGAAAGCACTTTGCTCGAATTAGGAAACTCGACCACCCGAATCCCCGTGGGCAATCCCTCCTCCACGCGCACTACCACCACCTCATCCCCACCACCAGCGGTGGGACAACCATCTAAGGCCGGCGGAGGCGGAAGGCCGAAATTGATAAGACCCCAGTGGTCGAGGAAGCGGAAGACTCTGGAAAGTGAAGAAACGTCGCCAATGAGGCACTTGCGGAGGTGGGTGAAGGTGAGGCGGCAGGAGGGGTCCTCGCGGAACTTGTTGATGATGAAGTCGCGGTACTGCTTGTAGACCTTGGTGGTCCTGGAGAGGGACGAATTGTTGAAGAACTCTTCGAGGTCTCGCCGCTCGATCTCGTGGATCTCGTCCCACTGGAACCAGCCTACAGTGACCAATACAACAAAAACGATAAGGAAGAAAAGAGCAGGGACGAGTGAGAAGAAGAAACTGAAAATGGAGGAAATTAGGATTTGGTACTTGAGCGGCTGGGAATAGAGTAGAGTTGGAGGTGGGGGAAGGTGGTGGCGACTTCGTCTCTTCTCTGCATCGCACAGCCACCACCTTCTTGATCTTCTCTTCCGAGCTTGTGGTTCATGCCCCCTGGCCCTGGTGTGGTGGCTGGTGGTGTCCCAGCTCCCGAGTCCGGCCTGTCCGAGTTGAGTTCCTCTGTTTTGGTTCGTTTTTTTTTATATATATATTTGGTTCGTGTTGTTTTTTTAAATAACGGGGGATCTGACTCGCTCTGGGATCTGTTGTGGGTTTGGTTTGGTTCGGTTCGATCATCTACGGCGACATGTAATCGACCATCCTTGTGTATATAGGAAAGAATTCTGTATCCGATATCGGTCGACCGACCAAATAGATAAAATATCATAGATATATTGGAGATATTTATAAAAGGAGAAAGGTAGCCTCCGGGCGACCGGAGAGAAGTTTTCTCCGATTGCCCGAATTTTCAACCGTCGGATGAGAATAACGGGGGATCTGACTCGCTCTGGGGATCTGTTGTGGGTTTGGTTTGGTTCGGTTCGATCATCTACGGCGACATGTAATCGACCATCCTTGTGTATATAGGAAAGAATTCTGTATCCAATATCGGTCGACCGACCAAATAGATAAAATATCATAGATATATTGGAGATATTTATAAAAGGAGAAAGGTAGCCTCCGGGCGACCGGAGAGAAGTTTTCTCCGATTGTCCGAATTTTCAACCGTCGGATCTCATCCGACGGTTAAGGGGTATTTTAAAAAAAATACCCTCCCTCTCTCCCTCGCCGATCGGCGCCTCCCTCCCTCCCTCCATCGCTGCTCGGCGCCAACCCTGTACTTCCCTCCCTCGCCTCACTCCCTCGCAGCTTGGTGCCACCCCCATCCTCCCTCCCTCCCTTACTGCTTGCCATCGCCTCTCGGCACTGACCCCGTACCTCCCTCCCTCTCGATCCCTCCCTCTCTCCCTCGCCTCACTCCCTCACAGCTCGGCGCTGCCCCCATCCTCCCTCCCTCGCCGCTCGGCGCTGCCCCCATTTTTCTCACTGAAAGGCCTCGCTCCCGTCCTCCCTCGCCCGCACGAAAGGTAAAGTTTCTTTTTTTTTGTGATTTCTTACTGTAATTGATTGTGAATGATTCAGTTAGGTTCTTCAAATGATTGTGAATGATTCAATCAGTTTATGGAAGCTTATTATATTGATTGAATTTCCTATATTGCAGCAGTTGAAAAGCTGAAGATTTCTTGGCAGGTGATACTAAAACAAACTGACGGCTCCTATGCTTGTGTAGCTGAAAGTGCAAACTCGTTTCACATTGGGAGAAGTAATGATTTTTTTTTTAAATCAGCTTTATTTGTGCTGTTGTATCAATGTAGATTTCTCACAATCTGTTTGCTATTCTTTAGATAGTATGTGATTGTAGACTGTACACTGTTCCAACTTCTATTTGTTGCATTTATGTGTCGTATATGGTGCTCCATCTGAACTTGCTATGTTGTCTGCGGTCAGTTCGAATTACAATCTGTGATGTGAGAGATTGTGTTTGTAGTTTTCCGCTTTATGGAAAACCAGTCGGATTAAGCTGTTTTGGTTTTTATCCCATATTGGAGGTTGACTCTAATGCCATTGAAAAAACCATTCGGTCCAACTATATTTGTCTTGCATTGGTTTGTACTTACAGAAAATTGCATTTTTTAAGTTTTAGATGGTGAAAATTTCCCATTGATATATGAGTAATGTCTTTGTTTCCAAATTTTATGTGTGTGATGTTTGAATAACATGTTGCAGAAATGGCACCCAGATGAGGAAAGATGAGTAATGTATTTGTTTCCAGATTTCAAGACATCAGTGAAGCTTACCCAGGGTTAGTGCATCATTTAAGTTTCATTTGGAATGTGTCAGTCAGATAATTGCAACAATTCAACTTGAGAACCACCATCTTTTCAGCTAGGGATGGCACCTGTCTATATGGCATTCCTCATATTCATGGGTGATGAATATGAGGCTATAAATAGTAGCTATAATCTTGAAGTGGGTGCAAATGGAAGGAAGTAGTTTTGGGACAGCCACAAACTTTTCTGGTGGTGACAGGAAAGAACTGAATTATGCATTGGAATCAAGAAATTTGTCTTTGTGTATTGAAAATTATCGAGCATTTTCATTGTAGCAAATTGTTTTGAGTTGTACACCTGCAAAATGAATGACATGATTTGTATTCGGATAACAACATGATTTGTATTCAAACAAGTCTATGGAAATCTAAAAGATCCAAATTCAATTCTAGGTTTCCGATATGTACAAGATTATGCAGTGAGCTTTTCCAATTTTTTTAGTGTTTGTTTAATTCTTTGTTTGGGATTTGGATTGTTTGGAGCTATTTCTAGTGAAGTATTTCAAGTTTCAGTCTGCATTTTTAGTATTTTTTACTATGCAGGAAAGTGGGATTTGTGGTTGAAGTACTGATTTGAGCTTTGGCTAAGGTTTTATAATCATAAAGTGCATGAGGGTGTGAGTATTACCTCCAGAAATATGTTATGCAAAGAGAAATTGCAGCATTTCTTTCCTTTTCATTAATAGAACCATTCTTTCTCGATATCCTTCGTGATGTGTAGATGGGATGGTAATGTATTCTATGTAAAGGAGGTGATTCTGACAGTGGTGTCCTTGTTGGCACAACATATTTCTATTGCTAATGAAGTATTGCAAGTTTCAGTGACTCTACAATTGTAAGCACAGAAAAATTGCCGTTTTCAGGATTTATTTTAGAAATCTCCTTGGCCTTCTAGTGTGTAACTGTCATCTGAAGCATGTAAATCATTAAGGGCATCTTGTTAGCATTAAATCCTTAGAGTAGCTATTGTGCTGGCAGTCGTGACTTACGGTGGTTCAAGACACATGCGATACTCTTTCATTTGTCCAGTACTGAACCAGGAAGTCATTGACTCGTAAAATGATATGCTTCCTTGCATGAGGTTCAGCAATTTCAAGAAATCCATGGTCAGGTTCTTCTACACTTAGGAAGGCAATAATTCCCGTTTTACTTTGAAACTCATGGCAATGACATATCTGCAATTCATAAATGCTTCGAGTGAAGGCCAGAAAGGCCACCAATAGGGTTTTATTTCTTAACATAATGGACAAAAAGAAGGGAAAAGAGACCAGATGTTTACCTAATTATTCAACATATTGTTGGTATTTGGCATAATACTACACTGCATTTTTATTCATAACTATGAAGATGAAGCTAAATGAATCCCATGTTCACAGCTAAAACTGATTGGAAACTGGATACAACTGGAGCAATATATATCATATCTCTCCACGATAACCTCCAGACCCAAAATAATCCCTTCTTGAGCCAGCAATTGCAGCACTTTTCTGGTATTCAAGCTTGGGGCAGTCCCGTATCTGGTGTCCAAGCCCACCACAGTAAACACAACTCTTCTCTCTCTTCTTGATCCTTGCGTCCATGTACTGCAACTGCTTCCACTCCTTTTAAAAGGAGATACTCATGTATATCATCAACATCAGCTTTATTTTCACATAATATCAAGACTGGCTTCCAGCAGGTATACAATCTTCGCCTCCTGTTTCACGTATTCGACTTCTTGAATGGCGTCTAGATTAGCTGCTCCTACTCTCCCTACTTCTTAGTTAGATACTTCAAGTACTTGTGATCATGGCAGCAATAAATAAAAAATTAATTCAACTATAGTCTTCAGCCTTCCACTTAAAGAAATAGTGTAACTCACATCATAACATAATTGACAATGCATCCATATACTTCATCTCAGTAAGTGATCCAGCAAGGAGATGTCCCATCATTTACTGAACCGTTTATAAGTCAGATAAAAGGTTCACCCAAGAATCATGGATATAATGTTCCTGAAGTTTACAAGAAGCTTGCTCACAGAGACAACAAGCACCTGTTTTTTTCCTTCAGGTTGGCATTCTCCACTACCTTGCCACACCTACTTATGGGTATATACCCATACACGTATACACCATTCATCCAAACACCCAACAAGAAGGCCAAACTATAAGATAAAATGGGGTATCCCAAAGTTACAAGATGAAGAACAATCCTTGTTTGTTAACAATGTTCCACCATTTTCAGACATTGCCTTCAACTTTTCCATATCCATCCCACTTGTATCTCCTCCAATTGAATCTGTAGGATCAAATTTGTGCAGGCCAAATATATTGGACCTCAGATCACCAGTTTCAGCAAGCAACTCTTTATTTCGTTGATGCGTATTATCATCCTTCCCAATTACATTATGGCTAAGCTGCAACTTTCTCTCTGCTCTTCGCATAATCACCTGTACATAAATATCCTTACATTAGCAATTGCTGCTAAAAAATGTCATTAAAGCTACTGTAATTTTTTTTCTTCAAGTAGCAAAGTCATCTCACCTCCTCCACAGTCTCTGGTGTCACTAGATTTATGGACAATACGTGGTTTGTTTGACCTATGCGATGAGTTCTCTGTAGCGCCTGCTTGTCAACTTGAGGATTCCAATCTTGCTCGTAGAATATGACCCAAAATAAAATGTTTATGTTAAATGGGTTGTAAACATAAGATCAAAACATGCGAACACTCAGTGATTAAGGATGGAATTAGTTCAGAGATATGGTCTGCCACAATGTTAGCACTAACTCACTGTATCAGCAGCAACAAGATTTAGGCCAACTCCTCCAGCTCTCGTAGATATCAGAAAAACAAAAGCACGCTCTTGATTAAACCCTTCACTTGGTTTCTGGCTGAAGCCTCGTATCGCAGCAAAACGCTCTTCTGCTCGAATGGACCCATCAAGCCGATCGTACATATAGCCACGCAACTCAAGAAAATCCTACATGAGTTTCATGTATATTTTGTTAGATTGGCCATCAAGGAACGGTGAGTTTTTTTTACTCTGTTTGATAACGAATATCAGGATAAACTAAGCCGCATCATTTCGCCAGAGCCTACAAAAGTTTTTTCCTTCCAATAAACCAGACAAGTCAAAAAAAAAAATCAAACCCAGCTCCATATACAAGTTAGGTTCATGCATAAATCTGCATCAACCTAAACAAAACAAATCTGAATATTATCTAAGCCTCTAAGGTACATGCTGCATTGATTAAATTCCTAGGTCGTCATTTTTTAATACATTGTTTTGATTACACCCATTTGAAGAACCTAACTGAATCATTCACAATCAATTACAGTAAGAAATCACAAAAAAAAACTTTACCTTTCGTGCGGGTGAGGGAGGACGGGGACGAGGCCTTTTGGTGGGGAGGACGGGGGCGGCGCCTAGCGGTGAGGGAGGGAGGGAGGTAGGGGGTGGCGCCGAGTGGCGAGGGAGGGAGGTACGGGTCGGCGCCGAGTGGCGATGGAGGGAGGGAGGATGGGGGCAGCGCCGTTCGGCGAGGGAGAGAGGAAGGGATCGGTCGGGAGGATGGGTTTGTTTTTTTAAAATACCCATCAACCGTCGGATCATCCGACGGTTGAAACTAAAGGCACCGGAGAGAGCTTCTCTCCGAGGCTACCGGGCCTCTTTATAAAAAAGTATCAAAGATATTTGTAAAAAATATCGGTGGTCAAAAACTAATTTTTACCATATATTTTTACAATCTAACTTCTAAAATGAGTTATACTAATTTAGATAAAGCATAGATTTCAAAATATGTATAAAAATGCATATTAAGATAGGAAACAAACGGAAAAGCTGTTTTTTTTCTTTTTTAAAAAAATCAATTCTTTTTTTAAATACAATTTTTTTAATGGCAATATTATAAAAAATTTGAAAAAAATGATATTTGTCCATAGCGTTTATCGGGTCGGATCTGATATCGATATATCGGCGATATACGGAATTCATTGGTATATAGACAATGGATATTCATAATCTCAATGTAGCCGTAAATGGGGAACCGTAGACACAAAGATCATCCTTTTTTTGTTGTCTCAACTCTTGATAATGTTTTTATTAATTACGAGGAGTGTCAGACTCTTTAGGACCCGACTAGAAAGGGCAAAGGAAACCGACCTCTCTCGCCACCAATCCCATCGAGTGCATACAAGGCTCACCTATTATACACACCAGATAAATTAGGGTACTATCCTGAGTGAATGGCCAACAGAGTAGTTGTTCAAACTCGGGATCTCAGCTTTTGCAAGAGTGCCCCAATCATCACACCAACACCCCGTATGCTATCTCGATTATAATGAACTTACCTATTAAAAATTATAGTATTAAATTCTTTTAATACTTCATCTCACATTAATTATTTGGATTAGGAATCTAAAAATGAACTAGAGTTTGTGACTGGACAAATCAAGCCTTTCCTTCAGCATATGCCAGTGTGTTGTAGGCTCCCTGGCCGTCAAATTATGACCAAAGGCTTGTTGACTGTTGCATAACTTGTATTCTGATGACCATGAACGCTGGCGGGATACAGTGCTTTAAGATGCCGGTGGCCATCCATCGAAAAAAAGAATGGCAGATTGCCACACCCTCTCTATTCGGTAAGAACTCGATCACACCAACTCAAATAAATCAAAAAATAAAAAATCAATGATATTCATGCCGCAAACTGCTGTACAATTGTGTGTGAACCTGTACAGTTTACATTTAACAAAAAGAAATATTTACCAAAAAAACAAAAAGAACTACTAATACAGGGAAAAACAAAGAACTAAAGATCTTCAGGGCGTTGAATTTCACCCATCAAAATGCGGTTGCTGGAAACCTTGAAACCCAGGAGAGCTGGATCGATCTGCCTCCCTTTCTTTCCTTTCTTTTTCCCACTCTTCGCCCCTTGAGATGCTTCCTGCGACTCGTGGGGCCCAACATTAGCGTCCATCTCCGGACCACTTTTCTTGGTGCTTTTCAACATGTCTATAAACAAGGGCTCAGAGACATCTGCATCACTGTAGGAGGACGTCCGGTGGAAACGCATGTCTTTTCTGCCAGTGGCAGCTAACGACTCAGATACGTAATTAGCTTGGTTCCCACCAGAATCTCTTTTCCCCTCTGCGCAAAAAAAGTGTATAGGAAACACATTAAGAAATTGCTGTTCGATATGGAACTAGGATTAAAACAAAAGTCACGACTATACCATCCGCAGCTTCTGTAGCGTTCACTGTGTCTTTTAATTTGGCAGCAGAAGAGGGAAGCATCTCTGTTAAAGTTTCATGACTGGATAAAGGCCTCGACACAGGGGGACGCTTTAGGTGAGAGCTATCAAGCCCTTTAGGAAGTACCGTGGTCAACCTACATGACAACAACAAAGAGGATAAATCAACATCCTTGGAAAATTGGCAGTTAAGTGACATGTATCTGTTGCATTCAAAAGCATCAACAAAATGTGTACCTTTCTCTAGCCATGTCATCACTGTACAAACCAGATCCTACGAAATCATAACCGTAGAAGTCCATGCTTCCGCCTATACAACAAGCATATAACTTTAATGAACATTCGAAAAGATAGTACCAAACAAGACTTATCTCAGAGAAAAAATATACCAAGTGAAGCTTGCCTAACCGGAGCATTAACTGGGTAATCTGCAGGCAATGTTCTTGTTAATTCGGCCAAATTCTCGGATTCTGAACCCAATCTAGTTCCTATCTTGCCTTTCACTCCTCGCTTTTTTGCCTTTTTTCCATCTTTCCCCTCTATGACACCAGCAAGGTTAGAATCTGCATAAGCTACCTGCCCAATCTCATTGCTGGCAGGAAGAAACTGCTCATCGTCAATGAAGACTCCTGAATTAGACCTTAACGACAACCTTTCACCACTTTCAATGCTGCTAGCTTGCTCATCCAAGCCACCCACACTTCCTAAATTAGAGTCATAAGCTACTTCCATGGCATTGCCCAAGGTGGCCTGAACTGAAGGATTCAATTGGAGATCTGGTCCAGACAGAGATACCGGCCAAGAGGGATCTCTCCTCTCATATGAAGAAGAAAAGGCTGAGCCACTATCTGTACTCATCTCTAAAGACTGGCCGGAGTTCAATCTGGATCGTTGATGAAGCATGTCAAACATAGCTCTATGCGAGTTGGCATCGTTTCCTGATGCTGACGCCCACAAACCTGGATCCTCGGCAATTGCATTAACCTCCAATTCCCTCTTCTTCTGCTCTGCTTCAAGGCGCAACTGGTTAAAGTGTGACTCGATCCAACTGTTTGGTAACTGCCCATTTTGCTCAGACCAGACTCCAGTCTGTTCCAGCTGAGGCACATGAAGCTGGTTAAGCATTTGAGGGTGACTATGAGACTGGATACCAGGAATTGATAGATCCACCTGAGCACCAAGTCTGTCACGTACCTCTAAGCCTTGGACTCCCCTAGAGAGAGAGTTCACAAGTTGATCCACATTTATCCCAGAACCACCAACTCTGGGCGATGAAATTGGTTTATCAATAGACAACAGGTTTGGTTGTTCAAAAACCCCTGCCCGCTGAAGCTGCTCGTGTAATGCAAGATTTCGTTCCTGATTGATCATTTGTTCAAAGGAAGAAGGCCTTTGATGCTGTGGAAAAATATCTGAAGGGCCAAATCCAGCAGAACGAGCCCCAGGTCTCATAAATTGGCTGGGCTCATCATCGGACCACAACCTGCTCATATGCTGTCTCTCTTCTTCCAAAGCAACCTGCTGCTGCCTCAAAGCACGAGCTGCCTGAAATTGTTCTTGCTGTTGCATGTTCAAAAGAATCTGCTGATGTTCCAAAGGATGCATCTGCTGCTGCCTCTGCTTTTCGTGTAAAATTAGCTCCAGCAGGTCCCTGTGGTGTTCTGGAGGCAAACTCCCAAACTTAGCCTGGATACTCTGCTCCAGACTTGGATCATGCTGGAGTCTATGGTGGGGATGGTGCTGCTGCTGCTGTTGTTGGAGGTCATGAAAGAGTTGCTGTCTATATACTACTTCATCAAGCACGTTGGGACCTTGCAAAGAGTCCCCTCGTGACTGCATAAAACTAGGATGATGATCATGCATGTGTTGTTGTTGCAGTAACCTTTCAAGAATCAATTGCTGAACCTGAGACTGTTGTTGATGTTGTAATTGTACATGGTGTTGATGAAGCTGTTGCTGCTGAAAGTGGAGCTGCTGCTGCTGTCGAAGCTGAAGTTCCCGCTCATGCTGTAGGCGAAGCTGCAGAAGATGTTCTATATCAGAGCCAGATTGACCAATTGACTGCTGATTAGCGACATTGAAACCTTGAGGGAGAGTAGACCCAGCCAACTGATCGAGAAGAGATCCATTTAGACCACCATGAGTAGAGGAATGCTGGTTAGAAAGCAGCATTTCCCGTTGCAATTGCTGCTTCTGCAATTCCTGAGCAAGCAAATGCTCCGTCAAATCAAAGTGATTGGCTTCGGGTTCCATGTGAGATAGGTGTCGAGTATCAATGGCATCCTGAAAAATATTAGCACCGTTAAAGTTGTTTCTTCTGTAATCTTCAGCCCATGCATCCCGAACAAGTGGATCTTCAGGTAATACATTTAAGTAATTCTGCTTATGGCCTGGAAGAGAGGCATCTCTAAGGTAGCCTCGATCAACCCCAGGTGACTGAGACAACTTCATGGCAGCGCCGCCTTCCAGCTCAGACCATAACAGACCAAGAGGATGCATGTTACTATCCTTGAACATATTGTGGTTAGAGATGCTATTTCCTCCGATTCTATTTCCAAGCAAATGGTTGTTTCCTGCATCCCCCAGAGAATCCTGAAGACCGGAAAATGGTTTTCCCCCCAAGTTCCCGCTGCTGCTACTAGTTCTCTCAGGAAACAGCACTTCTGTAAATGAAAACATTATCCAAAAGGTTAATGAAGTACATTAGAGGGAAAAAACGAAATATAATTAAAAAACTAACCTCCAACACCATGTGCAGCATAGTCATGAAAGCTTCCGGTCTCAGTATTAGGCATACGTGCAAAAGCTTCTTCCTTTGTATTTGACAAATTAGAATAATGAGTTTCTTTATGATTATCAAGATTCTTTTTGGCCAGGGACCATTCTTGCTCATTTACAGCATCGGAATGCTTCTGGTCAAGATCAAGAGCACTACCGCCATCCAAGTTGGCTGCAACAGATTCAGCTATCTGGAGGTTATTACCAGACTGGATCCCAGAAGCAGATTGGGCTTTAGCTCGTAAATGCGGCATGACTTCACCAAGTTGCTGAAATGGTGTTCCTTCAGGAGCATCTGCTAAGCATACTGGTAACTCAGTGCCAAAAAAGCCTTGATCAAACCACGATATGATGTCAACCCCTAGAAAGGGTCCTTGAATCTCCCCTTGTGGGTCTCGATAGAAGAAACTTAATTCTTCTGGTGAAGGCAACTGTTCCAGTTGCTTCATATCCACATTTTTATGCATAAACCGCTCAGTGTAGAGGGTTTCTTTGGGATTAAGCAGGTCAAAAAGAGAATTTGAATCATTAGGCATATCAGAAGGATTCAACAAAGCAGCTGGTTGGCGGGTAAGATCCTCCTGATGATGCACAAGATTGGAACTTCCATCTTGCAGACACAAGTGTGTGGAACCACTGACACTGAGTTCATGTTCAGAATTTGCAGGACCAAAACCCAGCTCTTTGGTACTTAAAACATCCAGCAAAGCTGTGGCCTTCCTTTCCTGCTCCTTTAAAATTGGATCTTTACCTAAGAGAAAACAAAAAATATAAAAAACATAGATTTCCTAAAACACAATTTATGGGAAGGAATATATAAAAGATCTAACTTTACCGTATAACATGTTCTCTTCGGCACCTTCTACTTTAGAAGATTCAGCCTTTGTGGCTTCCAGCAAAAACTCAACATTCTCGTAACTAGAAGATGCAGTATCAATCTTTGCCTCAGGAGAAGTTCCACTTACAAGACCTGAACAAAAAACTAGGTCTGAGGAATATGAAGGCTGAGTCATTTAATGTCAATGAAAAGTTACAGACATATTTAAAACCTGTTATGTCCAACTCTTGGCCTCTCCCCATCTTGTCTCTAGTTGAACTATAAGTTGCACCACTACTAGTGACTTTACCTTGAGTTATATTTTCAAGAACAGCCTGTCAACCAAAGCAAATTATTTCAGACATGTCACACAAAATCATTACTGTAAGGTAGTATTAAATGCCATAACACGGCATGTATGGATTCTAATATAAATTACAAGTTGTTTATTCACTGAAGATTACACTCAACTATCACAATTCGCAAAAAATAAGTGTCAACCCTAAAAAAGAGAGGAAAAAAGATGATGCAAGTCAAGGACCCTACAATCAAGTCATGGTTAAAGCCTGCAAGGAAATAAATTCCAATGGCCTTTAACGAGATTAAGAGTTCAAGGGAGAATGCCAGTGTTTTACAAGCATTTTTTAGGCATGCCTTGGGGCAAGACATTGCAAAAGCGCCTCAAGGGCAACTGTACAAAATGTAAGACCCTGAAAACTTATCATCAGGTGTGGCACTCAAAATAACGTTAGCTCACCATTCTAAGCTTAAGACAAATTTATAAAGTGAATCAGGGTCACGATCAGGAAAGGCACAACTGGGGCTTTCTTTTACATTCTGAAACTAAAGAACTTATTACTTAAGATACTTAAGAACATAAAAATGTTGAAAGACCTATCGTTACTAAGCATCCAGTTATTTAAGTAAGCATAACATAGCCCAAAAAAATGTTGTAGTTTATTGCATTAATATCAAGTCCTTAAGGTGACTGGTGAAAAGGAACCACACTAGGCCAAGCCCAGACAATCACAACCCACAGCCTAAGTCCAGCCCAACTAGATAACCAAACACACTACATAAGCATGAATAAGTTGATTTATAGTTGGGCTTTCAGGGGGGGGGGGGGGGGGGGGGGGGGCGCACTTATAAACATTTTCATAAGGGGGTGTCCTATACACAACATCAGCCAAATGCATAGAGCACATACATAATTAAGCAATATCATATAAAAGAACTGTGATCGGCATTATAGTATCGAAGTATGATTTATACCTTCTCTTCAGCGTCAGGTGCAATAAAAGCCAGAGGCTCGACAAAGCCTGTTTGAGTAATAGTGGGAGCTTCCTCAAATCCATCAGGAATAGAATCAAATGAAGAATGTAGCCTGTGTTTCCTGTAGATGTCAAGAAGCTTTCCCCTTGGATAGCAAAATGAATTTGCAGATACACCAGATTTTCCAATCCCCAAGACACCCCTATTAAAAGGACCAGCGCCAATAGGTCCACCAGAGGAAGGTCTGTTCCCAGGCAGACCACCAGAGATGCTTGACCTTCCTCGTCCTGGAGCAAAACCTGTTGAAGCTTCCACTCGTCCCCTCTCTAGCCCAAATCCAGGTGCCGCACGATACACAGATGAAACAGCAGAATGGGACTCCTGACGACTATTACGAGATCTCCACTTATCATCACGCTCAGCAGTTACACGAGTGACTCCGATAAACGATGTCTGCTTTTCATTGTGTGCATCTTCTTTGTCTGCATTCACTTTTTTTTCAGATCGAGAATCCTTTTCTTTGTCCTCTGGAGCCCATCTTGATGACCACTTGCTCTCCCGTGCAGAATTGCGACTACTGACATCTTGCCATCGATCAGATGAAAGCAGCACAGTTGAAACATTATCTGAACGACGATCATTCTTGCGGTCCCTTCTGCCAAGTAAGCTTGTTTCTCTCTCTTCTTCACGCCAGCGACGACTGCCTTCATTATCAGCTGCATTCCTTCGCCATTCTTTCTTGTCTTGGGACCCTTCCAAGTGCCATCCATCCTTTTGAACAGGCACATCCTGCATAAACCAAGAAGATTTGCATCACCATTTTTTTCAAAAGAATTCACTAGCAATGGACCAAAACCCTTTCTTGGAAAAAAATAATACTATTCTATAACATCCACAGATCCCAGCGTTCAGCACAATAACACTAAGTGAACAGCTTAATCATCAATAAAGAATGGAAAGATCATGTACAACAATGAAAATTATATATATAGGAGCATTCAAGTTTTCGCTTTTTCCAAAAAAAAAAAACACATTGTAGCAACTGAACCTCTCACACAGCATTTTAGGATAAGGCAAAAAGTCCATACCCCAGAGGCAATTAGAAGACTGGTCTTGCTTTCACTGGGTTTAGCATAGAGCCACTGAGGAGATAGTGGGATACTACTCTCGGAAACTGCTTGATCTGCAATGTTTTCAGATATATTACCCCGCAATCAGCAATTACTATATTGTATACATAGAAAAGCATTACATATGTTATCCATTTGAAGAATGAGAAGATGAATATATCTTCAACTTACCTTTGGAGTCCTCAACAAAGCCCAAAACACCCTTGTCTTCATCATTTACTCTTGGGGAGCCATCTGAAGTGGAAGAAACATGATTCTGGTCAATATCCTACCCAAATTGTGTAGAAAGCATAAAGGAAATAGAGACAGAATTACTTGTACAAAAAATCAATCATAGGGTAACTCCTACCAAAGTAAATGTCTGCGAGAGCCACTTCAATGAATTGCTAACCAATAGTTCCACAACAGGGCAATCACTACCTAGGGATAGCATATTCAGACAACAGACTCAACTCAAAACACCAGGTTCCACCTTTTATGCAACAAATAACTCTCTATGCAAAACTATGGCACCAAAACATCAAGTGACCATTATATACAGCTATTTCATCCACATCAAAATGGAAAAAGCACCAAACATAATCACCAAAATACCATTGTCATCATACATATGCAAACATATGTATACCCCAAAAGGAAGAAAGGGGAAGAAAAGTTTAGCTCGCAAGTTAACTTATAAATCCTCAAAAACATAAATTAACCTACAAACTAATCTTATAATCTACTCTGTTGCAAAAAAACACTATCGCCTCTACGATGCCTCACACAATCCG
The DNA here is from genome assembly GCA_039654745.1 of Houttuynia cordata. Taxonomy (NCBI): domain Eukaryota; kingdom Viridiplantae; phylum Streptophyta; class Magnoliopsida; order Piperales; family Saururaceae; genus Houttuynia; species Houttuynia cordata. Next base: position 21,031,232 of record CM077506.1, read on the forward strand.
AAACTCAAATCAGAGCATCAAAAGCCCCCCATTTACCATAAATTCGGATCAACCAGCCATACATCAGTTCAAATTCCACGAAAAAAAAGGCAACAATAGTTCCAGCTACCTTTGGAGGACCACGGCCCGTTGCAGGATTTCAGGGGGAGGATGACATCCGGCAGATCGACCTTACTGTCGGCCATGGCAGTAGCAAGATCGACGAGATCCAGAAACGAAACTTAAAATTGCAAATCGCTTCGAGAACCGGAAGCGACCGGGAAGAAGAAGACGGCCGGGCGGGATCGAGACTAGGGTTTGGGGATCGAGGTAGCAGGGTTTTTAGGGTTTCGCGGGGTGAAGGGAGATCGCCGGGGAGGGGCGAGCGAGAGGAGACTGGAACAAAGGGGGATGAGATGATTGGGGAGAGGCGGGGAAGTGTGGGTGGGGGAGCGATCCAGGGAGCGGCGGGGGAATGTGAGAAGCAGCAGTGGCGGTGGCCAGAGCAAATGGGTGTGGAGTGATTAGGAGGAGCTCAGCCTTAAAGACGAGATGGAACTCACGGAAGGGAAGGGAAGGGAAGGAAAGGGCAGGGAGGGTGCTGAATAATGGGCCGGTTGCCTGATTTTGATGTTGTGCAGGGCAGGGGACGTGGGCTTTAAGGTGGGTGATGATTTGCAAGTCCATCAGCTCAAAAGTTCATTTAATTGTGGGCATGTAGATAAATTCATTTAATTCCCGGCTACCTAGTGGAATGTTTCCTGAGTTCTTATCGCATTTTTCCTAACATAACCGAAATGAACTTTGGCCAAAGTGAAGCCGGGATGAAAAACAAACGGGAAAAGTTGGTTTTTTTTTTCATTTTTTTCAACAAAAACGTTGTTTAAAAAAAAAGGGTGATATATCGGTCTGAAACTGATATATCGCCGATATTTGGAAAAATTTGAAAAATCGATATTAGTTGGTATCGGTGTATCGGGTGGGGCCCGAAACCGATATATTGGCGAGCCGGCATTCTATGATTTGGATGCCACTTTGGGACAAAATAGAAAGTCAATTTTTCTCTTTTTTTTTTCTAAAAATATTAAAATGAGGCTTATATTTGAGAAGTCATCTTTTCCATTTTTTGTCTTTTTCATAAAGAACTACACAAACATTCCTAGTGTACTACACAAATCAAGCCTCCCTGCACTTCAACCCCATTGCCCAAATAGAATATCCACGAGCCCAACTTTAACAAACATTTTTGTAATTATGCAAAAATTTAGCCTCTTTGCACTTAAACTCCATTGCCCAAATCCAGAGGCAAATGAGCTCGGAATGCCACATTACCTGATTTTTTTGAGCTCATACCATATAACTTGGATTCGGGACATGATCTTCCCATTTTGCCCTCCCACCCAACCCTAAACCCTCAATGTTTTACCCGCCCATAGTCGCGCCTCATTTCACACAAGCTTCCCCTGCAGTAATCATACGGCGATAAAGTTTCGTGTCAAAGGCAGACGTTTGCCGATGGGAAGACGACACTATCACATGCACAAACATTTTCGATAGCTTGTTCGGGTTAGATGACCTCTTTTACCCACAAGCAGGCAGAAGAAGCTTGCCAACGCGGCCCGAATAAACACTTTCACAAAATTGCGGAAGTGGTTTAACAACTGATGATCATTATTTTTTTTATATCACACGTTATGAGAATGAAATAAGTTAAAATTTTGCACCGAGAAGTACTTATGGCCGAATAGCGAACTACTCTTTGTAAATTCATCATAGGGAGAAAGAAAAGAAAAAATATAGAAGAACACAATAGGGAGATATGATGAGATTGAATGTTGGCATCAAATCGTGTATTTAAATATATGATAGCATTATTGTTGAAAATATTTGTGTCTGTCACACAACACCGTCTCTCCACCAGCAAACCTACATAGAATTTTCTCATTGTATGATCACTGCATGGGAAGCTTATGTAAAATGGGGTGCTACTTATAGGGTAAAACATGAAGGGTTTAGGGTTGGGCGGGAGGTCAAAATTGAAAAATCAGGTTATATGGCATGAGCCCAAAAAAACTAGGTAATATGGTATTCTAGGCTCATTAGCCAGGTAATATGAAAAAAACTCCCCAAATCAAACAAGCCCGCTTTTCCTATTGGCCCCCATGGAGACAAGACTTATTGAGAATCAAATAGTGCACCCTTGCCTATCACCTAATCGTGGGGGAGACAATGTCACAACAAAGTCATTACCTAGGAGAGACATATATGAACTCTCGACAAAACACAAACCAAAATAATTCTATATATAAAGGAAAGGCAAAAGTGCATTACTAGACCTCAAATTAAACAAGAAATGAACGTAACTACGATGAAAGTAAAAAAAGGTGATAATAGCCAAGTGCGGAGGCAGAGGTTGGCAGAAAGGGGATGCGTGAGAGGAGGGCTTTTTTGTGGAAAGGAAGACGGAAGAAGAGAGGAGGATGTTGCCCGTCATAGCAAAATGGAGACCCATGACACTCATTAATAATAGAGAGTGGTTTATATGAGATCGTTCTCATGTAAGAGGCATGAGAACAGTCTTTTGGGTGGTTGGATTACAATCCAACAGTAGATATCAAATAAGTGGTAAGTGTGAACTATTATTCACCCTTATAGCCGTCAGATCAAAATCCAACGGTTACGAGTTGAACTGGCCTCATATATGCCAAATGAGAGCAATCTTATTTAAAATTTTTCCCTAATAATATTGTTTAAATATAGTATTCAAACCGTAATTAAGATAGTTAAAATGATCATGACATGTCTAGTCTAATGATTTCCAGGTGACAAGTGATCTATACATAAAATCTACATTTTATTATCTCCTAAACTTATGTTTACGCTAGTATTTGATTAGAATTACTACTACTTTAATATAGTTTTTGGTTTTTGTGGGAAACAAGAGCAAGACGCAGAAATGGGGTAAAACGCGACTCTAATGATAGAATATTCATTACTTCGATTGCATATCTCTGATGGAACTGATTTAAGCTTCACGTTAAAGTACACGAAGTCAGCTTTCCAACGCCACTGACTGTGTACAATTCGGAGTTCTGAGCAAAAAGTTATGATAATTTGAAATATAGCATGCGAAAGATGTATGATTAAAGAGAAGAACCGTCAAGATGAGATTGGACGGATGAGATCGATACAATGGGTTTTAGTTTAATAAAGAAAAAAAAGAAGAAAAGAAATATGAACTGAACCGGTTCCGTTCCGGTCTGGTTCGGTTCAGTTAAAAAAAAAGAAGAATGAAACCCGGCCCAAGCCAAAGCTTGGGTCTTTCGTCCAGAAATAGAGCTCGAGCTCTGCTCGAGCGCCGGCGTGGGCTGAGCTTCGCCGGTGAGGCTGGCGAAGACGGCGAGACGGCGAGGATGGGCTCGGACAGCGGCGATCTTGATGGCGAGGACGGCGATGGGGACGAACGGCATTTCAGAGAAGAAAAAAAAAGACGACGCCGTCCGGGGAAAACTTTCGATTCCTAATCGAATTAGAAAATTCGATTTCATCTTCGATCAGGACGCGGTTTTGGGTTCTTGTAAATGGACTTGGACTCTGTTCTGCTTCATCTATAAAAACATACATCGAGAGGAACTTTTGAAAGAGCTTACAGGGAGATTTTTTGGATGAAAAAACAGAGCATAGGAGAGGAAAACAGACCGGATTCCAGTGCTGTTTCCGTCAGAACAGGAGGGGGAAGAGAGAGAAGGTGGCCGGAGGAGAGGAAAGCCGGCTGATTTTTGGGCTGATCTGCAAAATCGACATATTTGCTACAGTACCCGCGCTTGTTGGAGAAGATGATGAACAGTGAACAATACCCGTGAACAGTGTTTCGTGAATAGTGTTTTCCGGTGAATAGTGAAAAATGACTCCGACAAATCAACAGCGTTCTCCTTGTCCGATGGCCAGCTAAATTCGTGTCCAAGGCGTAGATGAAACCCGAGTAAATTGGTTGTATCGTTTTCTTTCATCTTAATCTTAATTTTACCTTGATTGGTGTATGAATCTTATTATAGAATCACTGTTAATTTATTGAGGTTTATTTTATATGCTCGAGAGAGGCTAGAGTGAATTCTTGTGAATTTCAATCCGAGGAATATTTGCGTGTCCGAGAGGAACGTAAGTAGACTAAGGTGTTATAAAGGAATAAGATTTCATTGATTTATGCTCGAGAGAGATAGATCACAGTTCCATGTTTTAATCGCTTATGTGTTACGTCCGAGAGGAGAGCAAATATTTTGAATTGACAAGTATATGTCCGAGAGGAATATGCTAGCCAATTAGGAATTTATTCAAAAGAGAGAGACGATAAGCTGGTTTATTGTGTGGTGGATTCGAAGCCTTGGCACTTCTCCATATTAGTTAAAATCTATTTTAAAGTAGTTAAATTTTATTGCTTTCTCTAGATTAATTAAAACAAAATTTTCTTTCACTTGAATTTGGTAAATCATTAATCCGTCCATGAGGTTCGACAACCCTTTTATACTCACTGTAGTACAATTGCCTTGTGCACTTGCAAGGGTTTTATATTTAAACGATCAACAAGCTCTAAAATATCAGTGCATCTAATCTATTTTGTTCACAAAAAAATTGATCTTATTTGATAGCCCACAGTAAAACCCCTTGCTTGACCCATTTTAACGTCAAAAAAAGATGTTTTTGTGATCGTTTACCATGACAATTCTCTGACACCATAGTACGTAGGGCCCTAATGTCGTACTTAGGGGTGTTAATGAACTGAATTGCCAGCCGGCTTATTTAGTTAATTTTTGTTTTTATATCTATATTCCGGACTATGAATGAATAATGGAAGGAAAGACTACTTCTTCCATCCAGAATTATTCCCACCGTGAGGATTTTCAGAAAGAACTAAAATTAGTTTGAAAAACCTTATAGGGATAAAAAATCCGATGGAAGGAGTATTATATATGTGTTCTACTTAGTTTGAATCCATAGATGTTATAAAATGTTCTTAGTTATCAGGAGAGACATTACATCTATTTGAAACATAAACACAAAGATAATTTTATATTGTACATAAAAAATAAAAAATGGCGTACACATCAAAACAAATATTAAACATTGGAATCTACCGTTTCCTTTACACAAACCACAAATTAGTTATATGGTTTTAAAAACCGAACTGGACCGGCCTGTTCGATCCGGTCCGACCGGAGCCGGGCCCTTCTTCGGTCTGAGTTGACCAGGTAGGTTGATCCGGTTGGTCGAACCGGTGATCTGACCGACCGGTCCGGTTCACCCCTCCCCTCTCCGGGGGTGCCGGGAGCTCCCATCGAGCGTCAACGGCACATCCCCCCCCCCTCCCCCCCTCCCGTGCCTGCCGTCGAGCCAGAGGGGGGCACCGTCGTTCCCCCTGTTCTCACCGAGCCCGAGCCCCCCACCCCCGGCGCCCGTCGCTCAGTTGAGCCTACCCCCGGCGACTCCTTGGGGCGACGGCGATGGCAGGGCAACCCCGTTGAGCACCCCCGGCCAGTGCCGTCACCACCGCCCCCCCTCCCCTCGCCAGCACCCCCTCCCCTTTCCTCTGTTTGACACCGTCGCCCCCTCCCATGGCCAGCACGCTTCATGGCTACAGAAAAGAACAGAGAAAGAGAGAGTGTACTGACAGAAGGTGGAGAAGGAGAGGATGAGAGGAAAGCACTTGTCATGGGGACCATGGGGCTTGATTTGGGAAGAGGAAAGCAGTGCCAAGGGGAAGGCTTTGGAAAGGGGAAAGCACTGTCATGGCCTCATGGGGGCTTGCTTTGGGAAGAGGAAATGGCCTCATGGGGGCTTGCTTTGGGAAGAGGAAAGATTTGTCATAGTTGTGCCATCACCCCCCTGCTCGGGCTATCTGGGAAGGTGGAATTTTTTTTTAATTCTTTTTTGTATAATGATGTCAGCAATCAGGTCAACTCGGGTTGACCTCGGTTGGACCTGCCCGGAAAGAATTCCGGGTCGATCACCGGTCTGATTTTTAAAATCTTATCTTAACTCTAAAATAATCTTAGAGACTATAAATAAAAATTACTTTCTTTTTTATCTTTTTTTTTGCATAGGGGTGTCATACCCTGCAAGGTGTATCTAACCTTTAACTCCTCGCCCTAAAATAAAAGCACTTTGAATCTAAAAAATATATAATGTTAAAATAAAGAAAAAATAAAAAATAATAACAACTTAAAAGTAAAATTATTTACTAAAAATGATATTAAGCGAACCATTGTTGAACCCTTTAATTAACTATGAAGTTATGGCTCAATCTCAACTGTTATGCTAAAGTGGTAATTACATAAATTGTCCTACCTAAATCATGTATGGAGTGTAAAATTCGTTCCCTATTTTAAAACAAAGAATAATTATAAAAATAATAATAATTTAAAAGTAAATTATTTATAAAAAAATGATAGTAAAAGAAACATTGTCCAGCCCTATGATTAACTCTAAAATTATGGCCCAATCTCGTGTAACACCCAGAAAATTAGTTGGTATTTAAAACCCAAATTTGACCCTCTTAATGTTTGATTTGGTCATGTTTTGCCTTGTGAAAATTAAAGTTGGTGAGAAGAGCTTTCCAACGCCACCTATTATGCGCGATTTGGAGTTCGGAGTAAAAAGATATGAGAAATTGAATTTTGATTGAACGTGACTGCGATCGATCGCCATAAGAACCGATCGATCGGCAAGCTGAACCGATCGACGCCTTATCAAAACGATTGATCATAGTTACTGTAATTTTCGAATGTTTTGTTGCGCGTAAAGCGATCGATCGGCTGTAACGCAGTAGTGTAAAATAACACATACGACGATCGATCGCCGTATAGCCGATCGATCGCCGGTTGCAGTTTTGCGATTTCTAGCATGTTTTTGGGGTAGATTTGTCACGCCCAAAATTTCCAAGACCCGATTTACGCGGAAGCCCCAATCCAATGACGATTATAGGGTAGGAAACCTGGGACTGACCGAATACTCGAGACTTCTATTGTCCCATTAAAATATCATGGGACTTGCAGGAGCCATATGACTTAAACAATATTTACTTACAAAAATATAGAATAACTGAAAGGAAGTCTAATTAACTATTACAATAACTGAAATTGTCTTATCAACCATACAAATCAAAACGGCATGCAGGCCGAAGTTCAAACACCAAAATATAACAGAAACATAAAGAAACGAGTCTTCAAAGCTCCGACATCAGTCCACGTCGCTGGATGCTATCACTTCTGCTCCACCTTAATTCCTGCATCAGAGGATGCATGAGTATTCCATAGGAAATACCCAGTAGGATACAGAAAACCCACACTGGAATAATAAGAGAAGACTCCAAATAGGTATAGTTTAACAGACTCAGGTTCAAAAAGACTGAGTTTACTTACCTGAAACCAACTGCCATCCGAGACACATCAAGGTCAAGGGAAAATAACTCAAAGACTCCAAACTTTCATGGAGGTAAGATGGAAAAATAAGCTTCGGACATCCAAAGTGTCAGAGTACAATTTCTGCTCTCAAATCTGTCAACAATACCAGAACATCCTAGAGGTTCTTCAGAGGAACCCGGCCATGCGTCTAGGGATGCTGGCCCCATCGGTGCTTACGGGCACAATGGGCGGAGATTGCAGACCTTCCGTAATGTCATACAATCTAAGCGCACGCGGTTGCCGTCATCGGCTGAACTACAGAGGTTCATCAAATCTGAGATCTCGCAAGATCTAGCAATGGCTCGTGAGCATATTATGATTCCGACTAAGAGCTCTAAATGCTACTTAGCGGAGAAACAATTCTTGGAAATATTTGGCCTCATCGGCAAAAGGCTTAGAACAAGACTTTCTAAATTTCGACTCTTCATTGGAGTGAAAAGTAAACATCGGACACAATCCGAATCGACTCACTAAGGAGTGTTGATATCTTAAATGAATAAGTCTGGAAACTCAAATGAGACTCGACCATAATGACTAACACCACGAGGTTTTCCAAAAGTTCATATCTGCCATCTTCATAGTCATACCTAACCCTAGAATTGATAATCCCCCACTCGGAATAATTCAGATGACGTGTCTCAGATAGACCACGTCAGAGACATCGAATAAAATTCAAGCTTTGAATACTCTTGAGTCATGAATGGACCAAAAGAAGAACAAAAGAACTATTATTATGAGACACCACGTTTAGCTCTAAGACCCTTAATATTCTTTTAGGGTTACTGTTCTCAGTACTATATAAATCATATTATACTTGATTAAGGTCTTAAATATCAACTTAACTCAAGCCTCATAAGTTTATTAAGGTTTAAGTCTTTTAAAACCAGAAACAGTGTTCTGCTCAAACAGAACAGCCCATTTTAACTGGTCACCACGGACTGTACAAATTGATTCAATCTATGAAATTTTTATCTTGAATAGCCTAAGATGTCTATTTTTCAGATTGATAAACAACTTAATTTTCTGATTACTTTATAATTAGTTATCATTTTTCGAATGAGGTCTGTCTGCGCAGGATTACTCCTGGCCGAGACCAATTATCTTATGTTATACTTAATTTACTAATGTATAAACTTTAGTAACTCCTTATTAGTCTTTTCTGACATTAATTTAATATCACTTATGATCTTTACAGAACCCTAATGGTTCTGAAATCTCAGTTTTTAATTCAGTTTTCTATTAGTCTTTACAACTCAATTGCTAAGTCATTTTTCTTATCTCGTTATACAAGTGGTATTAACTAAGACATATAATTCTGGACAACTCTTAGGACTCATGACACACTGACATGATGTCAGACCACATCTGAAATCTTAGAGAATGTACCTTACAAAATCCATAAGGAATGATCTCTTATTTATCTTAAGGTATACATTAATTGATTAGTGTTGCACTAGTAGCAATAGATATAACAATACTCTTATGGAGCATGAAATACCGGACAAGAAAATGCACCGAAGTGCTCTGATATGTCACAAAGATCTGATCTTTACATAAAGACATCGAATGATGAATAGCATAAATCAACACAAGCAATTGGAATACGATTACGACATAAGAACGAGTATGACTTAGATCAACATAGAAGTCTATAAAAGAACCAACTTTCTTTGGACAGCAAATGAATAGGTGATTGAGGTGAGACACAAACACCATCGAATCATGAAAACACATGGGGATATCAACTAGGGTTTGGCATAGAAAACTCAATGGTATACGATTATACATACACGATTACAATGCATCAAATCATTTCATGCAATCAACAATACCAATATCAAAGAAGAAAATAGTGGGAAAAGACATCCTACTTGATTTGAAGATTCCGAAATCCCACGAGCACACTTGATTCCAAAAATGCCGCACCACCACCTCGCCGGTCGACACGCTTGGACCACCACGAACACCACCAGGGATGGGCACAGCCGGTTGGGAAAAGAAAGAGGGAGAGGTAGTGCTATGAAGTGCACATTAGTTGATTTGAATAGCTAATGCACTCAAGCAAAAACCGTCCCCCTAGAGCCCTATTTATAGACTTTTTAGATGATTCTCCACCTTAGATCTTCCCTCCAAATCAAAGGCCTAAAATGCTCCATCAAAGAAAAATCTAGAATTTCAACTTTCCAAGTGCCTCTTCGGTTTTGTATTTGGTAAACCCTTGAATTAATGGGGTCAATTACCTAGGATTGAATAACTCTCAACCAACCCACTTAATTACTTAAATGATATCCCAAATCAAATTGATTTCTAAAAAGGGTAATCCATTAATGAAATTTCAAACAAAAAGGGGGTCCCCACCACATAGCGCCCAAGGGTGTCCACGTCACCCATAAGGTGGCGCACCACTACAGGGTCCACGTGGCCCTCTAATGGTTCTCTCGCGTCTTAGACTACAGTTCTCCGATGAACGGTTAAGATGGCTTACACGCGTGATGTGCAGTTCCACCGTGCACGAGTCCTACACCTGGTAGCACGTCCATTAGGCTCCGCCACACGTATACTCGCCCGCGTGACTAGCCCTAGCCCTGGCACTCATGTGGCCCTGGCATCAGGTGTATTCAACCCCTGGCGTCAGACGGGTTACAGCGCCAGGCCTAGTCCTCGCGCTCGGTAAAACCTGCCCAATCTGGTTAAACAATCTCATTGATCAACAAACAATCAAGACAGATACGAAAACCTTCCTATTTTAGACCAAATTCCTAAAATAGCAGTTTTCGTAGACATACCGATTTTTTTCGGGCGTTACAAGATTTGCTTGGGAAAGATACCAAATCCCAATTGGACTTGTTTTGCACGTCTCTAGAAGGATTGTGAAGCCTTCCCATTGGTTGAAAGTATCCATGATTTGGAAGATTAGTTTAAGAATGTATTCTCCCCCAACTCTATATAAACACTAGAGAATTGGCTTGTGCTAACCCTAGAACATCCAGAGACCTTTTCCCTTCTCCTTCTCACGTTCACCCATCTTCCTTAAGGCTTTTTCTTGTGGGAGTTTGCAAGAGCTTAGAGCGGGAGCGTTGGAGGAAGCAGAGGAGACAAGCAACGCGCAGAGAGGCAAAATCCTTGGTGAATTAAGTAGGATGGTTTTCCCCCTCTTCTCTCTTCTGATTTTATGCTTTTGACAAGTGTTTTGATTCAGTACCTTAGTTATTGTTTGGATTCTTGTGAGATGAATGTATTATGTCCCTATTTCTATGCGTAGTGCATCATAAATCATATGTGCATTCATGTTTCACTTCTAGATGGGAATTCACATCTAAAGTCTAATACTTTATTAATTTTCCAGAGACTAGAAGTTTTGATATTGTTTGGTTGATGATGATCCACGTTGAATTTGTGACTTTAAGGTGTGTCTTACATTAATTGCCTTGTTTGGGGTGTATTAATGATTACAAACTATGTTATATATAGAAGAACACAAGAAAGGAGTGAACTTTAGTAATTCCAGATAATCCTAGGTTCTGTAATTGGTTTAGGAGGGGAGTATATAGTCTGTTAAAGATGTATTATTATTTATAATGTGTTATCAAGTAAGATAATCAAGTTTAATTAAGAGTCTTAATCTCGGCCAGAACTGTTTCTGTACTGACAGTCGGTGGTAAATAATTCATAACTAATTCAAATAAAATCAAAAAAATATAAAATCAGTAGGGTTAAAAACTAGACTCACGAGGGTATTATCAATAAAAATTTCAGAGGTTAAGTATTACTGTAAAGAGCACAGTAGTCGTCGGAATAGGACTATTGTGCAGGAGGCAGTGAGCTGAATCTGAGAGAAAAACTAAGTATATAAATAACATCATGTAATATGATATGATAATGATTAATATGTCAATACCAGTAATCAAACTATATACTTAGGGAATATCATAGTAAGAATTGGGTTAGAAGTAATCTAATTAGGAGGAATAATCCTTTGAGCAAGTGATTCATAACTATCTATTTTAAAAGCGTTGATGTCGGTTTGATATTCTACTTGGAATTTCAAATCATCTAAGATTCTTTGATTTATTATCTCTGATATTTATATTATAAAACTCTAATGCGTATAAGGAATTCCTATTTAGGGCTGAGCATGAAAGGTATGTATTGATTGTATGTTACTCCTTGGGTGAGTTGTTATTATTCAAAGTGTTTGGGTTGTCTTGTTATTCTATGTTATTCCAATGAGTGAGTTATGTGTTGACCAAAGACTTTGATACTTCTATCCATACTCCACAAGATAGTCTATTCTGGTAAGAGATACCTTATGATCTTAGAGTATTGTGACCTCTATTCCTTTGAGATATTACTCATATTGATTACATAATTGTTTTCTTCCACTGGAGACCTCGCGAGACTCTCCCCATGGTGGATTCATAGTATGCTTAATTAAGCCATTGCTAGATCTTGCGAGGTCACTTATATTTATGAAATTACGATTCTATACTGCCTGAAGGGAGGCACTATACGTACGTTAGATTGTGGATATTACAGAAGGTCCTCAGTCTCCGCCCATCGTATCCGTAAGCACTGGTGGGGCCAGCATCCTAGACGCATGGCAGGATTCCAAAGAGAGGACCCCTAGGGTGGTTCTGGTATATTATTTTAGTCACTTGTGAGCGACCAGGTTAGCGAGCAGAAATTGTAACTCCTTTCACTTTAGATGTCTGGAGCCTTTGTTATGATTGTTATTCTCTCCTTACACATATGTTTGTTCGGAGCCCTTTTGATGTTTTCCTATACTTGCGAGTTGGAATTGTTGTTGACTAACCTTATAGGTGTATAGACCTCGGTTAAGTTTAGATGTTGTGGAATGTCTATGACCTTTGTTATTCTTATTCTCTTCATACTGCTTATTTTAATTCAGTGGGTTTTTACATCCTACTGAGTGTTTCTACGAAATACTCATGCATCCTCTGATGCAGGCGCAATTGAAAAGTGAGATCAGGAAGTGCAGTAGTGGAATGGCGGATTGAAGGCGCCGAGAAGAGTTTAAAGATTATTTAGTTATTTGTTTTTGCTTTTATTGATGCTTATGACATTATTGGCAATTGTGTGCCATAGACTCATAGGTTTATTTTATTTGACTTTCAAGAATAGATTATTATTAAGTAAATTCATTTCATAGTATTCATTGATGTCTATTATTGTATTACACTGATTGCGGGCATAATCGGTTACACCTCCTTTTGAGATGATTGTAATCGGTTGAAAAATCGACTGTTCGGTCGCGTGCCCGGGATCTCTACCTCGAATTGTATCTCTTTTGTTGGCTTCCGCACTCCGATTGAAGTATGGAATTTCGGGGCGTGACATCTCGACTATGACATTGACGTGGTACTTACGTAAATGGTCCAACCTAAATTTGTTTTAAAATCTAAAATTTTCTCCTACTTGTTAAAAATAGGTTTAAGATCAAACCCAATGGGAGATTATTTCCTGCATCATTTAAGACCATTTCCCGCTAAAATTTGTTTGAGACCATCTCCTAATGCAAGTAAATATAAACTTATATAAAAAAGTTGGAATGTAAAATTAAATATTGATTACCCTTTGTATTTTCCAAACTAATATTGAATTTAGTCACAAGTTGCTCAGGTGTTGCATTGACCTTGTTTCTGTATATATTAATAGATGCTGACATTTCTAGCCTTTCCGCTTTCTACAACAGGTCTTAAATATTGGTAAGAAAAGAAAGAAAAAAGTAAATTACTGTTTGTTTGACGAATTATCGTCTATATACAAAACATTCCTTAATATTATAATTAGTTTGGTAAGATTTTTTAGGGGTGGATCAATAATCATAGGGGTTATGAATTTTGATAGGAAAAATCATTTGTCATTAGAATACAGAAATCCTTAAAATTAAGTAGTAATATATATAGCAACTCGTGAAACTCTTATTAGCTTGAGGAAATGTGCTTAGTTTGGCGAAATTTGCATCTCCTATTATCTCAAAAGTACATTTAATTATGGGCATGTAGATAATTAGGACTACCCATAGTTACAAAGTTCTCTAAATTTTCCCTTTTTTAAAAAAAATTTGCCAGAATATTCTTTCCAATTTTTGTTGACCTTGATTTTTTTGGCAAAAAGATGTCATTTTAGGTTTGACCCAGGTTTTTTATTTTGTTTAAAAGTATTTAATAAGTAAAACTACATAAGCATTCTTGTAAAAAAAACTACACAAACATTATTGCAGTTCTACATAAATTAAGCCTCCTTGCACTTCGAGTCCATTGCCTATATAGAACATCAACGAACCCAGACTCTTTTCAATGAAAGACATAATTGTTATAAAAACAAAACTACCCAAATATTATTTGAATTGGGCAAAAATTATTCCAGGATGACTATATCTTTCTATATAATTGAATAAAATAAGGGATCTAGATTCGGATTTGTACGAATTCTCTTACTTATAGGCCGTTTGGGGCGTGATTATTAGCAAATATCTATAGTGGATTTTTCAGATCTACTGTAGCATCCATATTTTTTTCCCATCCAGCTAAAACACGACCTGAGGTGTTTCAGTTGGATAGGAAAAAAATATGGATGCTACACTGTAGCAAAACATCCACACTGGATGTTTTGCTTTTAATCACGCCCCAAATGCCCAATTAGTTATGGGATTATGGATGTTTGCATACCGTATCTTTTTATATTAAAAAGGCCAACTCCAAGACGACCATTTTTTGGTATGTAAATTCTACAATCGCATCCCGATTTTGTAGCAACTATTTTTTTAAGATGAACATATAAATTAGAGTAGTTTACAGGGGCGCAAGGTTTTAAAAATCGGACCGGTGACCAACCCGGAATTCCTGCCAGGTAGGTTCAACCGGGAATTCATCACAGCTTTACTATGCACTCTTATTGATGCATGCGATTGTTTTGACATAGTGCGATTAATTTTGTTTCACTACAAAAATCTGCCATCTTGTAGCATGCTGGGTTAGTTGTTTTCTTTGTAGGCGATTTGTGTTCATCATAGTAACATGTAATGGGAGTTGTATTTTTGGAAAATAAGAAACCAGCTTCATCTTTCTCGATCATTTCTTCTTCTTTAGCAATGAGGGTTGTTGGAGTTCTTAGGACAGAACTAGAAGAGAGAGGGGAACTGTCCTCTTGTAGCATTGTAGTCCATTGCAATCGCCCAATCCCCTCAGCCATATAAGGCCAAACCATCATTTGCACTTGCTAAATTGGCCTATAATCCCCGGTGTAAAGCAAAAAGAATGGAGGTTGGAACTTTAAACCTATGCTGTTTAGTTAACTTTTTTTATTTAATAAAAAAAATAGTTGGGCCAGCAGGCTGAGTCCAGAATAGTCCTCCAATTTCTGGCCAGTTCATGGTTTGCAAGGCCAACTCTGGTCGCATCTGAGCCGGAGTTAGACTAGGTGCACATGACAGAAAAGCTAAGTTGCATCGTTAAAACCTGATTAGAAGGGGTAGGGAAACCAGCCTCCTAGAGCACCGTATCCTGTTGCCAATACCCTCAAGCATATATAATGTCCAACTATCACATAATCATAATCATAATCAAGTAGCAACTATTCCCAACTATTTAGGGTCGGCAACATGGATCTCACTCCTCCATTCAGATCTGTTTTGGGCTACCTCTTTTGTAAGAGATAGTAAAGTCAAATTTATTTTCATTAATTCCATCCAAGTTCTCTTAGGTCCTTCTCTCCCTATTTTGGCATCGTTTACCAGTATCACTTATAATCTTCTCGTAGGGGCATCTATTGGTCTTCTTTGCATATGCCCGTACCAACTCAACATACATTCCTGCAGCTTCTCCCCTAAAGAGCTACCCCTAAACTCTCACGAATATATTCATTTCTAATCCTATCTCTCCTAGTTATCCCACTCATCCACCTCAATATTTTCATTTCGGCTACATTCAACTTATCTATATGATTTCTTTTTAGTGCTCCACACACCACTCTAGAGAGTATTGTAGGCCTAATGGTTGTCTTATAGAACTTGTCTTTAAGCCTTGTTGGAACACGCCTGTCACACAACACTCATGAGGCTACCCTCCACTTCCGTGATGTGCTAGGCATCCCCGTTTCTCATACCTTAAAAAAGGTGATGCACATGCTGATGATGTTAGCATTTTCTTGCATGGACTTTTATGATTTCAAGATGAAGCTCATTGGTTAGGAAAGATGGAAGTGTGAACCACGAAGATGAAGATAACTAGCCTTATCAACCTCATTAAGATGGTCTTTCCTATCTGGATGGAGCTGAGACTGAATTCAAAGATATATCCACATATATATGCCCCTGCATTTTCGGAACTATCATTTATGTCATGAAATGCGACTGTATTCCTCATAGCATGGAAATTTCAGGTGGAGCACTTGTCCATAATCTGCATGGAATATGGGAACAACCAATAGGGACCTCATAGGGTGGTGAAGTGCTGAAAGCTGAGCGGTCAAACATGGATTCCGTGAACCACTTTACTAAAGTAACAAATGTGCTCCTTGACATCTTAATTTGCTTCGAAACTAACCCTCAAGGTATCGATACTCACTATTGTGTAAACGGTGTTGGCCTTGTTTACAGGAAGGTTGTTGTAGATTTTACATTAACTCGTGAATGGAAATGCTTTTCATCCCTCTATATTGATCTCTCTATCATCCCTGCTAACTTCCTGCAACGTTTGATTATTGGAGAATGGGGCATGATAAGAAGGGTAATGATTTGGAGTGTACAGCAGTGCCCATTTTAATTGTGGAAGGATGATGATGAAGATGAGATGATATCTCGAATAAGCCAGCAGCTGAGGACCGCAACTTAGTTATACTTGATGGGCATTGATCTTTTCAGAGAGAAAAAAAATGGGCATATCTCTCTGTCGTCCCTGCTAACTTCCCGCAAATAATTGATGATTGAGAAGGGATAACGAGGGTATTGACTTAGAAGAGTACAACAATGCCCATTGGAATTGTGGAAGGATGATAAAGGTGTGATGATATCTCATTTAAGCCAGCAGTTACAAGACTACTTAGTTATACTAGATGGACTGATGGTCATACTTATCTACAGTTTTCGTGTATGTAACTAAATCACATGCCCTTTAATTCTTCTACAGGTGTGTTCGATTGCATATTTTACATGAATTTCTGAAAGAAGACGAGCTCTAAGTGATGGAGGTAAAGCTGCACCTTTTTATCAATCATTATGTTGGAGATGAGGAAGGAACTTATCTAAAGGAAAATGCTACTCTCTCTGTCCCATTTTATTAGTTCTATTTGTTTTGCAAACATGAAGTTCATTTTCGGGACTATTAATGCGCGAGGGATGGGAATTTTGTCACTCCCTCCTTCCTAACCGCCCCGTGCACCTATTTTTCAGTGTTTTTCATAAAGGATAATGATATTCGTACAACACTTTTTTCTAGCAATTCTATACACATACACATCTTACTTGGCACCATTCACATCATGGCACATCAGCTCCATTTGCAGACGTCCTTTCAGACTGAACCAAACTGAGATGGGTCTGAGTTTGAATTTTGAATTCTGAAAGAAATGGGTTTGGTTTTGAATTCAAGATCAAAGGCTGAACCCAACTCAAATACCTTCCACTTCATTTCCTCTCTCTCTCTCTCTCTCTCTCTCTCTCTCATCTCTTCTGATGTAGCCAACTCTATGAGGCTTTACATCAAACATTTATGCACAACTTAAAAGATAGGGACCGTATGGTCATTTCAGGTATGATTTCGAATGGAACGGCAGGAAATAACAGACTTAACTGTCTGTTATAAATACGGGTCTTCTACTTGATATTGGGGGATTGAAATTTGCTGCAAAGAAGCTTGGTTTTCGATCCATTCAGACGCCATGGATTTGGTCGTCGTCTCACTGTGGATTCAGTGAGATTTTTCCTATTCTTTCTTTACAGTTCTTACTCTATTTTCTCTGTTTGTATTTCTCTGTTTTTGTAATCAGAAAACCCAAAAGTGTAATATCAGATCTTCATCAATACAATTGGCATTTTTGGACCAAAATCATTGTTATTTTCTGAGTTTCGAATTCAGGTTGCATCAAGTGGCATCAGAGCTACCTCGGTTGTCTTCCATGGCGATCGACGATTCTGGTGAAAATGCTACAGTTCAACAACAGATGTTGCAAATGATGCAACAGCTCCTTCAACAGATGCAATTATTGAATGCAAATTTCGGAGCTCCGAGAAATCCGGATCTGAATAGAGCTCCACCACCCAAATTTTCGGATAAATAGTGGAATTTCTCTACCTTCTTCCATGAGTCCTCATTGACAGTACAGATCTACTTCAAATACAGGAAATAGCTATTCCAATGAAGATGAAGACGAAATGGCCACAAATCCTGTTCGATTTGTTCCTACAGACCAAAGAGGTATACATACTGATCAGTATAGATTTCGTCCTAAATTGGAATTACCTATCTATAGTGGACATATCAATGTAGAAGAATTTTTAGAATGGATCTATGAAGTTGAAAACTATTTTACCTGTATGGAGGTACCTGAGGATTTCAAGGTAAGATTGGTTTCTTGTAAGTTGAAAGGAGGAGCTACTGCTTGGTGGCAACAAATTCAAAATAGTAGAATCCAAAGTGGAAAACATCCTATACAATCTTGGTCCCGAATGAAAAGCATGATGAGAAGTAGGTTCTTACCTTTGGATTTTGAGCAGATTTTATATCGACAATTGCGTGATTGTAAACAAGGAAACAGATCCGTATCTGATTATCTCACTGAGTTTCAGAGATTGTCAGCTAGAAATAATCTGCAAGAATCAGAAGATCAGAAAATTGTTAGATTCACTGGTGGACTAAAGCATGAACTATAGTTGAAACTAGCCAACCAGACTCTACATTCTTTTAATGAATCTGTACAAGTAGCTTTTCGACATGAGTCTCTGTCTTCTCAACCTACATCTAGAGGGTATCCTTTTCCTAGAACTACTTATGATTTAGGCAATAGCAGCCGACAGAAAGTAAATGAGATTGAGCAAAGTACTTCCAAAAGTTTAAAACCAGGAAATGTCAATGCCACAAACAAAGTAAATGTTCCTGTCTCCAGTACAGCAGCAATGCCAAACCCTTATTCCTATCCTACTCCAAGGCTTTGCTATAGATGTTAGGAACCAGGACATACATCTAACAGATGTCCTCTAAGAGATCAACCCCACAAGAACACTACAACTGCAGTGTTGAATTCAGACAATCAATCAATTCCTGCTGAGGAAAATGTAGTTGAAGAAGATGGGGATGAAGGTATAAGTTGGGAAGAGCAATCACAGGTCATGGTGATACAACGTCTGATTTGTTTAGCAGTTTCTGAAGATCAAGTACAGAGGCACAACATTTTTCCAATTCAAGGAACGGTTAACCAAAAGATTTGTAGTGTTATCACTGATGGTGGAAGCTCTGAAAATATTATAGCTAAAGCTATGGTGGACAAACTGCAACTACCAACTGAGAAACATTCAAAACCATATTCATTAGGTTGGATTAAAGATGTTGGACAAATCATAGTCACAGAAACCTGTAAGTTTCCTTTTTCTATTGGCAAACATTACAAAACTATTCTTACCTGTGATGTACTAGATATGTCAGCTTGCCAAATATTGTTAGGAAGACCCTGGCAGTTTGATGTGGAAGCTATACATAACGGTAGATTAAATACATATACCTTTTATTATGAGGGAGTCAAAATAGTTCTACAACCTAAATTGAATGCAATCACTACAAAGCCTATTCACTGTACTGAACATCAGCCACAGACCAGAAAACTACCTGTGTCCTCTTCCTCTAATTTCACACCTCGAAGTAAGTCACAGGTCTTCCCTTCAAAACATTTTCTTTTGCTACAAAACATTGGAAAAACTATGAAACAAGTCGACTTGGTGTTGGCTTTAATCAGAGTACTGACATCTGATTCAGACAGTCTTGTTTCCACAACTTTTCCTTCCAGTGTTCAACCTCTTTTGGAAAAATATCAGTGTCTTATGCCTAAGAATTTTCATTCTCTTCCTCCTATGAGAAATATTCAACATGCTATAGATTTCATATCTGGTTCCAATATTACCAACCTTCCACATTATCGTATGAGCCCCAGAGAACATGGTATTTTACAGCAGTAGATTGATGAACTGTTGGAAAAGGGTTTTATTCGAGAAGCTTAAGTCCATGTGCAGTTCCTTCTTTGTTGGTTCAAAAAAAGATGGAACCTGGAGAATGTGTATTGATAGCAGAGCAGTGAATAAAATCACAATCAAATACAGCTTTCCTATTCCCAGATTAGATGACATGCTGGATTTATTGGAAGGAGCTCGAGTTTTTTCTAAACTGGATCTTAAAAGTGGGTATCATCAAATTCGAATCAGACCAGGAGATGAATGGAAAACAACTTTTAAATCAAAAGAGGGACTTTATAAATGGCTGGTGATGCCTTTTGGTTTGTCTAATGCCCCTAGCACATTTATGAGATTAATGAATCAGGTGTTAAAACCCTTCTTGGGCAAATGTGCGGTAGTATATTTTGATGATATTTTAGTTTACAGTAGACATATTTCAGATCATTTGAGTCATCTACAAGCAGTTTTTGAAGTACTCAAAGAAAATGTTCTGTTTCTGAATATCCAGAAGTGTTGTTTTGTGACCAATAAGCTGAATTTTCTTGGATATATCATTACTGATATGGGAATTCAGGTGGATCAGAATAAAGTGTCAGAAATACAGAAGTGGCCTATTCCTACAACTGTCTCTCAGCTTCGAAGTTTCTTGGGGTTAGCCTCTTTCTATAGAAGATTCATTCGAGGGTTCAGCTTAATTGCAGCACCACTCACTGACTGTTTAAAAAAAATAAATTCCAGTGGACTGAAAATACTCAGAGAAGTTTTGAGATATTAAAACAGAATCTCAGTTCTGCAACTGTGTTAGCACTCCCTAATTTTGAAAAACTCTTTGAATTAGATTGTGATGCTTCAGCTCTTGGCATTGGAGCAGTATTAACACAGGAAAGCAGACCAATTGCATACTATAGTGAAAACATGTCTTCTTCTCAATCTCAATGGTCTACATATAAACTGGAATTGTTTGCCTTGGTCCAATCTCTTAAGCATTGGCGCCATTATTTGATTCACAAGGAGTTTATTATTCATACCGATCATCAAGCTTTAAAATATCTTCAAGGACGGACCAAGTTGGACAGGATGCATGCTAAATGGGTTACTGAATTACAAGAGTACAATTTTATTATCAAACACAAAGCTGGTTATTCCAATATAGTTGCTGATGTTCTCAGTAGAAAGCATGCATTACTTACTCAAACTTAAAGTTCAAGTCTTTGGCTTCGAATGTATCAAAGAACTATATGCTTCTGATGCAGATTTCAAAACAGTTTGGGAGACCTGTCTACAACACAATTCTAGATATAATTATTTCATTATTCTTGATGGTTTTCTGTTTAAAGGATCCACTCTTTGTATTCCTGACCGTTCTCTAAGAATCAAATTAATACTTGAACTTCATCAGGGAGGTCTTGGAGGCCATTTTGGCAAGGATAAGACCTACACACTTGTTTCATCTAAATTCTATTGGCCACACTGTCGCAGAGATGTCATTAAGGTGGTGAAACACTGCATTGTTTGTCAACAGTCTAAAGGAACAGTCAACAACACAGGTCTCTACTCACCATTGCCAATTCCAGCAGGCTCTTGGGAAGATCTAACTATGGACTTTATCTTAGGACTTCCCAGAACCAAAAGAGGTGTCGACTCAATACTGGTTGTAGTTGAAAGATTTTCTAAGATGAGTCATTTTGTCCCATGTTCCAAAACTACAGATGCTACCAAAGTGGCTATATTATTCTTTCGAGAAGTGGTTCGATTACATGGAGTGCCACTTTCCATAACTTCAGATCGAGATTCTCGTTTTCTCAGTCATTTTTGGAAGACACTTTGGCATCGTCTAAACACCAAGTTGCAGTTTAGTACTACCTGCCATCCTCAGACTGATGGACAGACTGAGGTAACCAATAGAGTTCTTGGGAACATTCTAAGGAGTATTACTGGTCCTAATCCCAAGCAGTGGGATATACTTCTTCCCTAGGCTGAATATGCTCATAATACTTCTGTCAATAGAGCAACTGGATACTCTCCCTTTCAAGTGATATATGGTCGTAATCCTAATCGTCCCCTTGATTTACTTGTCGTTTCAAAATTCTCTGGTGGGCATTCTTCTGCTGTGGAGACTTTGATTCAGCTACAAAACATACATCAATCAGTTAACTCACAACTCATTCGCACCACTGATCAGTACAAATCCAATGCTGATAAGCATAAACAAGAACAACAGTTTCAGGTTGGAGATTTTGTGATGATACACCTCAGGAAAGAGCATTTCTCAGTTGGACAGTATTCCAAACTAGCTCCTCGCAGATTTGGACCATTTCAGATTCTTAAGAAGCTCGGTACCAATGCATATTTTATAGATCTTCCAGCCAGCTTCAATATCTCCAATTCCTTTAATGTCGCTGATTTGAGTCCTTATTATCCTCCTTTAACTATAAATTCTATACTTAACTCGAGGACGAGTTTATTTTCTCCAGTAGGGGAGTCCTGATGTAGCCAGCTCTCTGAGGCTTTACATCAAACATTTATGCACAACTTAAAAGATAGGAACCGTATGGTCATTTCAGGTATGATTTCGAATGGAACGGCGGGAAATAACATACTTAACTGTCTGTTATAAATATGGGTCTTCTACTTGATATTGGGGGATTGAAATTTGTTGCAAAGAAGCTTGGTTTTTGATCCATTCAGACGCCATGGATTTGGTCGTCGTCTCACTGTGGATTCAGTGAGATTTTTCCTGTTCTTTCTTTACAGTTCTTACTCTGTTTTCTTTGTTTGTATTTCTCTGTTTTTGTAATCAGAAAACCCGAAAGTGTAATCTCAGATCTTCATCAATACAATTGCATTTTCGGACCAAAATCATTGTTATTTTCTGAGTTTCGAATTCAGGTTGCATCATCTTCCCCCGCTTCCATCTTCGCCGGAGCTCATCTCGTCACCGGTGCAGAAATGGGGATCCGGTTGGGCTTCAGAGCCTCCTCTGCTTCGAGCGGCTGACCCCCTTCCGGGCCAACTGCTCGGTGTCGCTCCGCCACCGTGCCGCCGGCCCTTCCCACCACTTGGCCTCGTCGATCCTTAGCTCCAAGCTCCTTTACGCCTCCGATGACGATAATTCTGGTATAGCCACATTGATGCACTTCTTACGATGAGGTAAGCCTCTCCATGTTTTGATGTTTGTATTTCGATTTTTGTGTTCCCCTAGTTTATTCTATGTTTTTTTTATGGACAATGATGTTTCCAAAGGAGATGGAGTAAAATAGAAGGATGCACTCCCCCCCATGAAGGGGCACCTTCATCTTTTGATGCTCCTGAACAAAAGGTTGGTACAAATGCTATTCTAATCATTCTACAGAAATTTCTCTGCGATAGACTCTCTTGTTCATTTCTTGGAACTAGCTTACCTGTCAATTTATTGAGCCAAGATAAATTATATGAATATGTTCGGGAGTATGATAAGATTTCTGGAAATGAATGTTGGAAAAAAGATGCATATCAAGTGGCCAAAACAGATAGCAAAAGTACAGTGCAATTTGCATCACAATCCCAAGTGGATAGGATATAATGAAGATCATTATCCCATTTTTAAGTTGTGGTTTGAATACCGAGTGTTTCATAACATGCTTGGTGCTTTTATTTTTTGGTAATCTCTAGTATTTGCAGCTCTACCTTGTATATGCTGTTGTATTTAATTTTGATTTTGAAATGAGCTACGCTGCCTGCACTTGTTGAAATCTTTTACCACCATTGACTCAATAAACAAAAACGAAATGTGTTATGGGTTGGATCTGTTTGATACATTTGATTTGTGGAGTTCAGTTTATGAGTTATTAGCTCATGCTTTATGCGCCATATAATTTTGTTTTTACATAAAAAGTACTCCGATTAGTTATGGGTTGGAGTAAAAAATGCGTTGCTGGAATTAGTTCATAAAGAGTGTCTATGTCTGATTCATAATTCTTGATCATGAGTTAAAGTTCAGACACCTGAAGGAACAGCTTTCCGAGGTTTAGACTATATGCACACAAGCAGCCATCACATTCTCGCATGGGGCCGATGGCTTTGGGTATAATTGCAATTTTGTATAAAGAGTTTATGTTTGTTCAAGATCAGGTAGCATTTTTATCAAGAAAAATGCTCACACTTTGATTCAAGTAGTGATGCCAACAACTCAAAAATCGGGTTGGAGTCTATGTACTATGGGCACCACTTGCTTTACAAGAAATACATGGTACCATGCCAATAAACCCTGGTGGCTGCATGTCAAAACTCGTAAATCGTATTTGATGTTCAAAGTTGCACCAATCACAAAAGTTTTTTTTCCCGAAGTAACAAAAATCGATGATTGTAAATTTGAATTTGAGCTCATGGCAAGAGATAAGTAGTATTCCACGTGTGAACATTATACATATAGCGGACAGAGAAGATGCTACTATCAACATCTAATGGGAACCAAGATAATTATATTTTGTCATGGCATTTAAGATAGTGGTTAGAACAGGGGCACCATTAAGGTTGCGTCCAATTTCAGAGCGTCCAATTGCTTAACACAGACTTAGACGTCTACACAGTGGTTAGATTCTGTTGTGCTTTTCCTTTCACACACACTAAACAGAAAATGATGTTTTCCATATATATGGTGGTAGGATTATCCTGAGTACATCTTCTCATACACCCTAAACAAGGCATCAGAAGCATCAGCATCTTTTCTAGACACAGTAGTCCTCTTGCAAACAGATAGATTGGATTGAAATAGAGTTATAGTATCTCTTCAAAGCTTTACACAGCTAGCTCTCATAGCAAATACTCCAACATAACCAGTGGCAGAGTAGAAGTTATACTAATAAGTTGGATGTATGTTTAAGGTGAGAAATGTTATTTCAAGGTAGTTGTTGACAATCTAAGGCGACATTCATTACAACTATTGTTAGAAAAAAGACTCATAACAACTTCAATGAATGCTTTGGCTTGTGGTCATACTCAAAATCAACATGAACAAATGCTCGTTCCACTTCACCCAAGTGCTCCAGCTTCTCTTGAAGCGTCTCGCCAATATTGTGTGTCTTGTTCAGTGGCATATCCCTCGGCAAGACTATGTCCACCTCCATAAAATAATTAGACACCAATGTGTATGCTTTTACTGTGTCTATATGCTTTATTTCCTCATGGTGGTTCCATATGAGTTAAGTCAATTTGGCTAGAAAGTCCGGTGCTGCTGTTTTCCCCACCAATGACCACACATTCTCCGTAACTGTCCTTGCCCAAGTGCTCATTGTATATACTGCTATCTGCATCAGAATACCATCATATTAGTTGAATGATAAAAGGCCATATATATCCTTATGTTAAATTTGAACTTTAACAGGTTAAGCATGGGTTGAGGTCTGAATGGTTACTGCTTAAATTCAAGCAAATTTCAGACCTCCTTAAAAAAGAAGCACTTTTTTACATAACTCATTTAGGATTATTAAACATATGATGAAGCCCATTCATCTGAAACGTCAAATGAAGCAGGCCTAAGTTAAATTAAATTAGAAAAGATTTAGGCTTATTAAACTATGCAAGGCACTTTTTTAAATTAGACAGATTCAGACAATTTCTTTGTTTTTGATACATACCATACAAACAATTTCAGTCTTGCTTAGGTGTCATCAAATATGCTGAAAAGCTAAAAATAAATCAGAGTCAGACTTATCAAGCGTCAAATGAAAGCCCTGTGCATCTCCTAAATAGTAAAAGACCATAAACAATATCCCTTTATTCTGGATGTAGCCATGCCAAATAAGAAAAAATATGAGAAGCCATCAAGACAATATATTTTTTATAATCAGCTAGCTCCGATGATGCTATAACTTCGAGAAAACTGATGTCTACTGTTCATGTAATAAATTTTTACTACATAAATGCATCCAATTATAGATAACCATAGCGTGGGTACATGAAATATATAGTGATGTGTGCCTGCTTCTTCTTCCAGTCGTACTTCTGTATTATAAAACAATAGATACATGATACATGGAATTTGAACATGGAGGTACTGGAGTACATAAAATCTTAAAAGCTCATTTATAGCCATAAATGCTACTTTTATCATGGAGAATGGGTGGAAACAATGCCATTAATTATCTTTCATTAATATTAAGTATTTATTTGCAAAATTTACCCCTAAAAGTTGATATATATTACATCTAATTTGTACACTGAAAGGAACAAGGGCATAATTGGTGAAGCGGCGGCAAAATGTCTCGTCCTCTATGAAATACCATGTATGTCCCCTAATAAATAAATTAATTTGATTTTAGTTAACACTTAATTACATTCTTATAAAAATTTAGAGGGTCATTAGCTAAAAGTTCCGGTCAAAAAATCAAAATACAACCGGTGCCTATAGTAGTATAATGATATGATATGCTGATATATATTACATCTAATTTGCACACTGAAAGGAACAACGGCATAATTGGCGAAGGGGTGGCAAAATGTCTCATCCTCTATAAAATACCATGTTTGTCCCCTAATAAATTAATTAATCTAATCTTAGTTAACACTTAATTAGTCTTAAATAAATTTTGAGGGTCATTAGTTGAAAATTCCGGTAAAAATTCAAAATACAACCGATGCTTTTTATAGTAATATGATATGATATGATATAATTATGGAAAACCAAATAAGACACTTAATTTATAGTTCATATTGAAATAAAATAACTAATTAATATAGGACAAGAGGAGCATAGTTTTTAAAATGTTACAATATATACCTTTCTTGCATAGGCTAATTCTATTAAAAACCGATGATTAAATTTACAAGGGTGCGTTTGGTTACTGATTTTATGAAAAAAAATCAGCTCATTTCAGGCTGAAAGAACTGAAAGGTGTTTGTTTACTAAAAGAGCTGATAGGAGCTACTGATGGTGAAATGTGAATTTTTTTACCTATCAGCTGTTAGTGAAATGAGCAATTCTCACTCCTGACGGTGAAAACTGAAAAAAACAGCAAATCACCCCTTAAATAGGTGAAAATGCTGATTCTCATTCGAATGAGCATCAGCCTAAAAATTTTCTCCTCATCACCTCTCACTGCCCTCTCGTTGCTAACACCACCACCGTCGCTACCCACCGGCCACAGTTGTCGGTACCACCCACCGCCACTGCCGCCACCCACTTGCACCCACCATCGGTTGTCGTTGCCGGCCACCGCCAACCACAGCTGCCACCATCGGCTCTGCCCACCGCCGCCAACACCACCTACCACCGCTAACCACCGGCACCACCAACCACCGTCGTCGCCCACTGTCGCCGCCGCTATCCAAAACAGAAAATTTTTACTGGCTCTGTCAAACACAAATCACACCTAATTTTTTTTAGGTTCCCAAACGTAAGTCACCAATTAAGAATCAGGCTGATGGTGAAACACTGAAAATATGATTAATTTCAGCTTCCTAAACGAGTTTTCCACATTCAGAAAAATAACTTACAAATCACCCTAAAAATTTTCAGACTCACGATTTTTTTTCAATTTTCCCTATCATTTTCCAAACGCACCGGAGTACTACCCCGGATTTTTCCAGCATGTTTGGACTTTTTTGCCATGCCACGGCGCTTTGCACCTGACAATTCAACAGGCTGGCAGATAGTTCAGTATCCATGAAACCGTTCCCACAACTTACTAATTCCAATTAGTATATGACTCCAAAAATTGCCCCTGCGGGAAAGAAGATGGCCGGGGAGCATTAGATAGTCCAAAAGTGGTTTGTTGAGAACTCTTATTGCTATGCTAGTCTACACTCAATGTTTGAAATTTCTTGTTGAGATAATGCTGCACGGAGCAACTAAACTAGGCACACGATTGCTTTTCTATTGTATCACAACCATAAAATTTATTTGAGGCTTTAAGCTGAGAGAGCAACATCTCAACGAACAGGCAAAAAAATTCATTATACAAAAGATAGGAAGGGTATAAGTGCAAAGAAAAACCTAGATTAACTTTGGAACTTATTGCCAAAAACAAAAAGAACTTTGAAACTCATTAAGAAATACTCCCTCATTTCCAAAATATTGTGTACATTTAAGAAAATTCTTATTTTTATTAGACCATGAAGCCCACAAAGAAGGCACATGACTCATCCTTGATATCCTGCCCAACTCATATGCTCGTTCACGAACCAAGTTCAAATCAATCCTTCTAAGTCTCCTCCAATTTTGGTAAGAAGAAGTCACGTGATTTGGCAAAATGTACACAATATTTTGGAATAATAAATATTTCAAAATGTACATAGTATTTTAGAACGAAGGGAATAGAATCAAGGTTTTAAAAATCAGACCGGTGACCGACCCGAAATTTTTGCCGGGTAGGTCCAACCGGGTTCAATCAGGGGTCAACCCGGTGCTGATGTCATCATATTTTAATTTTTTTTTTAAAAAAAAGAGGGGGGCGGCTCCCTCTGGTGGCCGCCGGAGGGGGAGGGGCCCCCCGCCCCGTATGGGCTCTGCTTCGAAACGGGGCGGGGCTGCCCTGCCTCGAACCAGAGCCTCGAGACGAGGCGGGGCAGGGCGGCCCTGCCTCGAACCAGAGGCCCCGGCGGGGCTCTGGTTCATCTCGAGCCTGCCTCGAGAGCGGCCAGAGGGAGCCATCCCCCTCCCCCTCCGGTCGGGGAGGAGAGGAGAGGGGTCGCCGGAGGGAGGAGGGGCCGCCGGAAGGAGGGAGAAGGGAGGGTGGGGATGAAACCCGGACCGGACCGGCCAGCTGGGTTTCTGGTTCGACTGGCCGGTCAATATGACCCAGCGGGGTCAACCGACCCAGTCGACTCGGACCGAAAATAGGTCCGGCTCCGGTTGGACCGAGTCGGACCGGCCGGTCCGGTCCGGTTTTTAAAACCATGAATAGAATGCAAATCCTATGAGACTGGGCTCTTGTGCATCTATGTGAGGCGAGGCGATCTGGGCCGATTGATTTTGACCCAAGTGCGGGCGTTAGTACAGGGGGCAGGCAGGTTTGACTGCTCGCCCTGCACGGCATGGGATTTCATTCTGACGGCTCAGATCGCCTAGGCACAGTGCATGAGCCTGGGCTCATATTATCTTTTTCCGAAGAAATATGGTCCCATTAGTATGCGCACTGTGCTTGTGTGCCGTGGGATGCTGGGGCGGGGCCGACGTAATACAGTGGGCATGCAGGATCTGTTGCTTATATTAGCATTTCTTGAGACAAGAAACAATGCAGAATTTTACACACATCTTTGGTAACTTTAATTTCAAAGATAATCATCTGTTGCTACCCTTCGCCGGCAGCTCCATATGGCATGTCTTAGTCGAAAGGCTCCTCCTACCTTAGTCATTCACACCATAGCTTTACTACCTTTCTCTTCACGTTAATTATGAGACGGCTACGTACGATGTGGTGCCCCTTGCATGCATAGCTCTGACAATTAGAAGTTAGAATTATATGCGATATGTTGATCTCTTCCTCCCAAGTCCCATGGTGGCAAATAAACTGAGATACGGCTTACATATATTTTCCATCTAATAATAGTAGAAGAGCCAAAGATCTGCTCTACTGTCGCTAAAGCACAACTATATTTGCCTATTATAGTGCTTAGCGAAGGTGCAGACTTGCATGCAGCTTAGACCACGTAAACGAATATGGGAGGCCAACCACACCAACCAAAATGACCTCCATCACGCCAAAAATCCCAAGACCGGTGGTGTTTGGTTCCGCAACCAGTAGCCAACCTCACCCAATGACTAGTACAATCTTCAAAGGATGAAACAAAGTCCGTGAGGATGGAACCAATTCTCCTCTCTCTCGTTACAATGACTTCTTCTTCTTCCTCAGGCTAACCACCCATATGCCTTCCACTGGCTGCCTATTGAACGTCTCCAATCAACCCCCGGCATCTGTCCTTTTCTTTGTTTAATTTCTATCTTCTAATGATAAAGACACATCAATTTTACTGAAATTTTGTTCTTCTCTACTTCTATATATATGCCCCTGTCCATCACTGACCCTTCAGATCGGAGTGCAGTTCATGCTTTTGTAAATTCTATCTCCTATCTCTCAAGGTACGTATATACTTATCTACATAGTCAAGTAGCGCCTTTTCCCAACAATTTGAGGTGGTCAACATGGATCTTACTTATCCTACATATGTACTATAATCCAGTTAATTTGCTTTTTATGATATAGGGGATCATATGATCATGTTTCATTTAGATTATTGTTGTTTTCAGATTTAAACATAGACTTCGCTGCCATGGAGAAGGCCGCCTTTGAAATGAGTGTTGAGCAAGGTGAACCAGTTCTCATCCCGCCGGCAGAGGAAACAGAGAAGGGGATGTATTTCCTGTCTAACCTTGACCAGAACATAGCTGTCATAGTCCAAACAGTTTACTGCTTCAAGGCCGACGACAAAGGGAATGAAAGTGCTGCGCAGGTTATAAAGGATGCCTTATCGAAAGCGTTGGTATATTACTATCCGGCTGCAGGGAGGCTGACGATAAGTGAAGAGATGAAGCTGATAGTGAACTGCACAGGAGAAGGAGCTGTTTTCGTTGAGGCAGATGCCAATTGCACCCTGGAGGCCATTGGTGACATAACAAAACCGGACCCTGCGGCACTTGGGAAGCTTGTTTATAATATTCCTGGCGCGAAGAATATATTGGAGATACCTCCCCTTGTGGCACAGGTAAACATGCCCATTTTTCCTGAACTTGGTTGATAAATGCTGCAAACTCTTTTTTATAAGTTATGAGTTATCTAGACATCTCTTCCAACAGTCTTGGACTTTTTAATACGAAGACAGGCAATTTGTAGGTTTGGGTGGTTGTTGGATTATTTGCTCGGAAGAAGGTTGGTTTTAGCTAGTTTAATCGAATTGTTAACGTTTGACCAATTAAACTAAAAAGAACAGTTAAAGTTGGTAGAAAATAAGATTTTTGTTGGACTTGATGCATACTAGTCCTAAATACTCAGCCAATTTAGATGCTCTAAAAAGCTATCCTGGCCTACGGCCATACTTGGGAAATGGGAAAACAATCTTTGTCATCTACACTATTTTTGAAGAGATTAAGGGGCCGTTTGGGGCGTGATTAAAAGCAAAATTACATCCAGATGGGATGTTTTGTGACACTGTAGCATCTGGATATTTTATATATCCAGCTGAAACACCTCAGGACGTGTTTCAGCTGGATGTAAAAATCCACATGGATGCTACAGTAGATATCCAAAATCCAATCTGGATGTTTTTGCAATAAACACGCCCCAAACGGCCCCTTAAATTTACAAGTCTTACCTTTGTCATAGACTTTTTTCAAAAACACAAAAAAAGCTAGACATAGTCCCTAATCTATTGGAAATTGGCACTTATTCCATATATATTCTTCCACAAGAAAAAAAACCAAACTTATTCATGGACATTTTCTCCAACCCCTCCTCTCCCTCCGTGCCGCCTCCATGGATTGTGCGAGGAGGAAGTACGACAGTTGGTGTTCTCCTTGTTGGAGGAGCCGGAACCCACCTGGTATATCTGGTGGTGCACGGCTTGCCTGTAGTAGGAGGGGGTGGAAAAATAGGGTCGTTATCAAAGGGATGAGGTATTTTCATCTTTCCAAAAGTCAGGAGGTAGAAAGATAAATTATATAAAAATGAGTCTAATTAACTGTCTAAAAAGCTAGTAGGTGTAAGAGTCATTTGCCCCCTTAATGGGGTGTTTTGGTACCAAGCAGACTGGCAGAGCTAGAGTGCACAGCTTACCAATAAAATAGTAAAATATTCCAGAACACTTCCAGCTTATTCACCTCCCCAAATAAAAATAAAAATTGATCAGCTTATTGGTAAATAAAAATTGGCACTTGATCAGCTTATTGGGGTGTTGTCGGTCGTCTATTCTCTATTTCCTTCTAATTAAATTGGAGGTTGGCCACAATAGACCAATACCAAAATTTTAATTATTCCAGAGGGGTAGTGACACAGACACTTGAAATTACAGTATCTAAAGTTACATACATAATCTGGACTTGACATCCATGTTCAGGTGACCCGGTTCAAGTGCGGAGGGTTCGTTCTTGGGCTGGCCATGAACCACTGCATGTTCGATGGGCTAGGCGCAATGGAGTTTGTAAATTCATGGGGAGAGATTGCCCGAGGCCTGCCAATTACAAACCCTCCATTCTTGGACCGTGGCCTACTCAAAGCGAGGGACCCCCCAAAGATCGAGTTCCCACACCACGAGTTTGCAGAGATTGAGGACGTGTCCGACACATCTCTCTTGTACCAAGAGGAGATGATATACCGCTCCTTTTGTTTCACACCAGACATGCTGGAGCAGCTCAAGAAAAAGGCCATGGAAGATGGGGCCCTCCCCAAGTGCACCACCTTTGAGGCCCTCTCGGCCTTTGTATGGAGAGGCCGGACTAAGGCCCTCAAGATGGAGCCTCACCAGCAGACAAAGCTCCTCTTTGCTGTCGATGGACGGTCCAGGTTTGAGCCACCGTTGCCCAAAGGATACTTCGGTAATGGCATTGTTCTAACCAACTCGCTTTGTGATGCTGGTGAGATTTTGGAGAAGCCACTCTCTTACGCTGTTGGGCTGGTGCAGAAGGCTGTTAATATGGTCACGGACAGCTACATGAGATCGGCCATTGATTACTTTGAGATCACTAGATTAAGGCCTTCACTTGCTGCGACTCTTTTGATTACCACTTGGTCGAGGTTGTCATTCCACACCACAGATTTTGGGTGGGGGGATCCCACACAATCAGGTCCAGTCGCGTTGCCGGAGAAGGAAGTGATCTTATTTCTTTCTCATGGAAAGGAGAGGAGGAGCATCAACGTTCTTCTCGGCTTGCCTACTTCTGTCATGCCTGTTTTCGAAGAACAAATGCAGATTTGAAGAAGGATTTTTAGGCTTCTACATACTCTCATGCTTGGGTCACTACTCTAGGTGTTTTAATGTGGACGTACGTCGAATTTATTCAAGTATTCAAGGCACTGTCTAAGCTCAGTTGCTACTATATCTGGTGTTTTAATTCAAATATATAAATTGGAAAATCTTTCGGATAATAGTTGGTGACTCTTTGGAGTTTCCCGTGTAATACATGGGAAGCTGGTCTGCTTAGCAAGTGATCTGGTTGAAGTTTCTTTTTTCTTTTTGTCTGTTATTTGTCTTTTACTATATATGAGAAAAGTGATATATCTGTTGGGATCTTGCAGAAGGTCCAGCACAGGTCTATTGAATATTTTCCATTCAACTAATATTCTCTATTCATCAAATTTATCTACTGCTTTGTGTTATGCATGGCCTTTGAGATGCTTAAGAAGGCAAACGGGACATAAAAATTCACACTGGCAGAAAAGGTTAAGATGCCAACCCCAAAGGTGGACCATCAAGTTATTCAGTGTTTGCTGGAAAAAGAAAGGCCTTTCACAAAGCTTGCCTCGAAATGGTGCATTTAATCAATTAAACATAAATTGAACACGCCAACACAAATAGTGGACCATTAATTTGCCACAAAAAAGCTTTTCTCTTCTATATTTAACCAATTGTTATTAGGTTCAACATAACAGTCATTGGTGGTCTATCATGGTGGTCATTTAACGTGCTCCTGGCCAGCACGCCTGGGCCGAGTGCATGTAGCAATGTTTTTATATCTCTATATATGTTTGAATGAGAATTGCTACATTTTCTTGCATATGGGAAAGCATGCAACACGCTTGCAGGCCTTACGCAAGCTCAGGCCTAGGCCCACACACAGCTTCAGTGTGTCAGTGTTGCCTGTGTCAGCGAAGATTAATATTTTCAGAAAGGAACATTCAATGCTAACGCAAATGGGGCGGCCGTTCATAACAAACATATAGTAACTACTGTCATACTCCCTCCGGTCAGTACATTTAAAGCCTGAAAAATTTTCAAACTAAAATTTTTTATACTTCTTTCACCTTGACGATTTTTCATTTTTCAGCAAACAAACACACCCATAATATGAACTAAATTTTTAGTGTATTTGAAAAAAAAACTGTACCTATTGAAAGTGACCGGAGGGAGTATAAAAAAGAACATATGCCATCCAACAAAAATATACTTCGAAGAAAACCAACTGCTGAAGTCAGGGAACACATCACAATTCAAAAGGACCAGGAAGTGGCTACAGAAATTTCCGCCTTTTAGATATCAACATGAAAAACATCATCTATATGATACATAAAACACATTGCAGAAGCTAATGCGGACACAACAAGATATGGGTAGAAAGCAGGACAGAAAACAATACAGCGTCATTGACACTAATCTTTAACAATGCTCTAATGAATGTACTTTAAATAGAATTTATATGTATCTATGTCAACAGCTTCTCCCATTGCCCTTAAATTATTATCAGAGGAAACAACTTGTTTACAAAACACATAAAAATTTGACTAAAGAAGCATCTCCCAAAATCCTCCTATTACTACCCCAATTACCAATCCCAGCTTTAAAGACTCAGAATTCTATGTATGCTTGCGCTCCATGCTCACTACATTGAGCCCCATGTGAGCACATATCCGCACATGGGGTCTGCTCATTATGAGCACGCAAATGCACTTTGGAAAAATGAGAATATGACTTGCAAGCACGTACAATGTAACTTTGGAAAAATGAGAATTTGACCTGTCCTTGCATTCTAATCTTAATCCATACAGCAGATCTCTAACTCAATAGTAACAAATTATGACACTGTGGAGCAAATGTTCTAATCCTGCTTCTTGGAAACTAAGTTAATGTTTCTACAAGAATTTTGCACAAGAACGCTAGCTAAGATAAGGATGTTTTAACATTACTAGGCAAACTGCTGGCTAGCTGCTCGAATGAAACATGACATTAAACCATTAGTCATAACTATCCAAGCAATTCCACAGATAATCGATATCAAACAGAAAGCATTTGCAGTGCTGTAAACATCACACAGGACATTATAACTAATCTCCATCAAAATATGCAGCTCCTAACATAAAGACAACTAGTCGAGAATTTAGTGAGAATAGGCTCAAGTAAAATTTACAAGTGATCCTTGCATATATCCAAGCAAAGGCATGTGCCTAAGTGAAATGAGCCACACACAACTGAATAGTAATGCATATTACCATTCAACATTAACTTGCAACTAGAAAATGGAGCCAAGTGAAACAATAGACAATGGCAATAATGAACTATACAAAAGCAAGTTCTCCAATGTACCACACCATAGAGCAGAACCCATTCCAATTTTCATCAGACAACATTGCAATGATTCAAGCAAATGAAACAGACATAACAAAAGTCCACATACAAAGCGTATAACACACGGGAAGGCAAAACTATAAGATCGTCAATTCGTCATGAATCGTGCATATCAATCATCAAAGTTATAGAGCAACAAGCAAAAATTAGAAAAACAGATTGGAGTCTAATACCAAAATTTAGCGGCAATGAAAGAGAGTCAAATGGAACAGACATACGAAACACGAGATTAACTAAAAACCTATAAAGCTGACTACTGATTAATCAATCGCCACCCTTGTTGTAGACATAAGTGAGGCCGCATTTGCCGCAGTAGTGTCGGTCAAAATGATTTGCCATGAAGGTTCCAGCACCGCACTCACCATTAGGGCACTCCTTGCGAAGGCGCTGCACCTTTCCGGAATCATCCACCTTGTAGAACTGAAGCACCGCGAGCTTGACCTTCTTCTTCTTGTGCTTGATCTTCTTAGGCTTGGTGTAGGTCTTCTTCTTGCGCTTCTTGGCTCCACCGCGGAGGCGCAGGACCAGGTGGAGCGTCGACTCCTTCTGGATGTTGTAGTCGGCAAGGGTGCGGCCGTCCTCAAGCTGCTTTCCGGCGAAGATGAGGCGCTGCTGGTCCGGGGGGATGCCCTCCTTGTCCTGGATCTTGGCCTTGACGTTGTCGATGGTGTCGGAGGACTCCACCTCGAGGGTGATCGTCTTCCCCGTTAGGGTTTTCACGAAGATCTGCATCTTCGCTGGCTCTCGCACCTTCCTCTCCTCCTCTGACTCCTCAGAGCTAGGGTTTGGGAAGGCGAGGGATCCTGGGTATTTGTAGGAGCACCCCCTGGACGGAAATGCCCTCACCACGGGTTGATAGTACCTGGGCCGGCTCCCGCTAAAATCTATACTCCTAACTGCCAACGGCCCAAGCCCATTTCAAATGGGCTTTACGTACTCGAAAAATAGCTAACTGAGAACTGGAAAAATGATGCCCCTATTAGGAGAGTGAAGCCCATAAGGGCTAAATCCTGTTGCCGCCACTAAGGTTTACGAGAAAATTTTCGGTGTATTCTGCACACCACGCTGTCTGTTTGTGTCACCATTCACCAACGAACGTGTAACTTGGTGAATGGCGAAATGTACAGACAACGCGGTGTGCGAAATGCACTGAACGTTTTGTCATGTTATACCTGTTGATTTTTTTTCAATAGAAACCCGTTGGAATTTGAGTACTGTGTGTAAAGGAAACAGTCACTATGAGCCCCATTTATGCGCATCGGTGCGAGTGATCTGAGCCGTTGGATTAAGATTTAACGATGGGGTAGGCAGGCAGGGTCTGTCCCTGAATCAAAGCTCCTCGCTGTCGGATCAAAATCCGACTGCCTAGATATCATCCTGGCTCATGCATGCGTCCGAGCTCTGTTTGGTGGCCAAAGGAGAGTATGATTTGCTTGATTAATGAAGGGTGTGTTTGGCAACATTGATTTAGATTTAGAGTTGTGATTTTTTAAATTACATCATTTAAAGAATCTCGTGAGATTTTGTAAATGACACCTGTTATTTTGGGCGACCCTCTTTTAAGTTATAATAAGAATCACGTCATTCTAGGTGAGATTTTGGGGAAGAATCAAATCTCACCCAAAAATGAGTTGCCAAACGCAGAATTTAGACAAATCACGTGATTCTTAAAATCACACGGTCTAAATGCACGTTGCCAAACGCACCCTAAGTGAATTTTGGATCATTATACCGAAAAGAAAGCAATAGTTTGTCACCAAAAGAAAGGTTAGAAAGCCGAAGGTGAGACAGGCTTCTGTTTTAATGGGCAGTGAAATTTGAGTTGATGATGTGGATTGTGGAATGCATTCATGCATCCATCTCCACCTCCAATCAGAGATTTGTTGGCCCGCGTGCGCTTTCCCGACCCTCGCCGACTAATCCATGCTTTGAAAAGCCTGGCGCTAAAGGGGTAGCCGGGTTGGCTAATCAGCGATGAAAATGGTTGTGGGGAGGAGCCGAGGAGGAGTGGCGTCACGATCGCTTCTAGGGTTCCGCATCCCGGGGCTCTAGATCTCCACCTCTTCCTCCTCGAGCCCATTTATGTAAGGTTGGAATTGGTTTGATCCAATCCCGGCTTTGCATGAAAACCGATCTCCTTATTGAATCCGCTCCATCCGATTCTCACGCTCCGCCGTTGTTGAAGATCCTCGCTGAAGATCTCTGAGAATTCAGGTCCTCTACTCTTCTTCTGCTGTAGCGCTCAACTGCGAGCTTCCGGGTTTGCAGGCGAGGTTGATCGAATTGAATCAAATATGGTTGGTTTTTATATTTTGATTGTTGATTGGTTTTGGTTTCTTAGGGCTGAAAGGCACGAGGATTGGAGAAGTTTGAGGCAGAATTCAATGCCAGAGGAAGATCTGGTGGAGCTTAGATTCCGTCTCTACGATGGAACAGATATTGGTCCTATTCGGTACTCTTCGGCTTCTACGGTGGCCATGCTCAAGGAAAGGGTCATCGCTGACTGGCCTCGAGGTTCGATTGTCTTGCTTGTCGGTTAACATTTTCTCTTAATCCTCTTTATTTTTTGCTCCTCTGATTTGTCATTTTGGCTTTATCGTTCAAAATTGCCATCTGGGCTCGTAAAATAGTTCAATTCGCCAAAAGAGTTGTTTGAATTGAACTTAGACATGGATGTGGTTTGGTGAACTGGTAGTTATAGCTGACTGAAGAGTGAACACCAACTTTGTCATATCTATTTCGGCTTTTTTCTTTCATTTGCTTTTATTATACACCTGGGCGGCCAACCCAATTTTGGATGGACTAGAAGTCCTATAGATGGATCTAGTTGTGGATTAATAATGGTTACGTTTTCTGGGTTGTTTTTTCATCACTTTGAGCTTTTTCTTGTATTATTGTGGGTCGTGGCAAATTTGCTAGTCATCTATTCTTCTGCAACAACTTTTCTGGTTATTATACTGCTTCTCGTGATTTTCATGTAGCTGATCTTTACACTTTTTTCCATGGAAATCCATTGTGGGTGATAGCAGGCTCAACTGGACAATAGAATGAGATTAATTGAGATCTTTATTAATGCAAAAGGACTGCAGAGATATACTTGACAACTTTAGATTTTGATTGTATCAATAAATATACAATAATTGGTGGATGTTGTTCATTGTCCTGTTGCAGTTCTCCTATTTCTTGGGAGGACTAAAGTAAGAATGCCTGATGAACTGGTCCTAGGTAGAAAACTTCCAAAATCCGGTATAGACAGCTTGGCATAAATGTGTCGTGGTCCTTTCAGGATTCTGTGTGTTCCTAATTGCTATGTTGTCAATTCCCATAATATTATTTTCTCATTTAATTTCTATCAGGGTTTTCTCTCATCCTCTAATTTGTTTTGGCATTAGATAAAAAGATTATACCAAAGGCAGCAGGTGATGTGAAGCTAATAAGTTCTGGAAAAATTCTAGAAAACAACAAGACTGTAGCCCAATGTAAAACACCATTTGGTGAGCTTCCAGGGGGGGTTATCACCATGCATGTAGTTGTGCAGCCGTCATCAACAAAAACCAAAACAGGTAAATATATCTCTCATTCTAACTTAAGGTACTGTTTTTCCTATGTTCATAGTATATGTAAAGGTCTTGCTGTTAAGTCTTCGGCATACTAATTGGGTTCAGCCGTGCATGAAGTACTTTGAAAGATATGGAAGAGCAAACGATCTAGCCGTGACATATTGAGGCCGTTTGCTTATTTAGAACAACCTTCATCCAAAAAAATCCTGGCAGCGTTAGAAAATGAGT
This sequence comes from Houttuynia cordata, assembly GCA_039654745.1. Lineage (NCBI taxonomy): Eukaryota > Viridiplantae > Streptophyta > Magnoliopsida > Piperales > Saururaceae > Houttuynia > Houttuynia cordata. The sequence goes on from CM077506.1 coordinate 21,069,886, forward strand.
TAAATTTATTGGCCTGTAAGGCCCACAGTATTTCAAGCCTCTGCTTACCCCTGCACATCAATTTCATAGAATCTATTGGCCTGTAGGGCAAATCCAATCATTTAATTATGGATCTGTAACTTTCTAAATGCTGCCATGTTTTTCTGGAAAGAGGGAGTATGACTGATGTTGTAGTTTAGATTTTTCTTTCTCTAACTTATTTGTTATCGATCCTTATGCTCTCCTTGTGGTTATATACTGGCATTTCATTATCCATGCTTAAGGACTCGTGGATACGAAAGCAAAAAATTGGTGTGATCTTATTCTCTTGACTGCAACGAATTGCTAAACAAGTTATATATTATCTTAAATAGCTTGATGGTCTTCAATCATATTTCATACACTGACGAATTTGTTATTTTTTTTGAAGTGGAATAGATTTACAAATTTAAAATAGTTGGTTAGAATTGTAGAACGAGTGGTATATAACCAAATTTGTTAAGACAAGTGAGAAGCAAAAGTAACACGTTTTCATAGAAAGCTTGAAACAACTGTCAAATCCTGGCTTTGCAATGACCGAGGATGAGGACTTGTTTAAACTGTAGCAATAGAGGGAGAGAGACTCTGTTCAATGACAACAACCAAACCTTGACCACAAGGGAACATTGAACTTGTGAGCAACAAGAAAAGGAATAAGGGGAGAAAATCACATTTTGTCAGAAGCACGCACTTGAAGTTGTTTCAATTATAATAAGCAATTGTTATTACATAAGCCAATGTATGCATCCTTGTTGTAGCAACTACTATTATAACTCCTTGCAAACAAGGAAACCATGTCTCCTACATAAAGCACTAAAGATAAAAGACAATACTAAAGTGGTGAAGTACTTCCACTCTGACACCTACTACTACTAGAGTTACACGTAATTAGGCATGCTGTTTTACATCAGAATAGATGGTGGGATGTATTGCTAGGATGCAGAAAGAACAAAGAACATGTAGGAGATGTTCAGGCACTAGTTCTGCAGGACTGAGATCCGACTCACTCGCAATTGCTAAATGGAAAAGCCCAGTTGAGAGATACAATTAAGAATCAACCATTTCTTAACAAAATTGAAAATTGAAATCTACAAATGGATTACCTTTCTCTCTTGCCGTCATCTTATTCAAGGTGCAGAGATGAGAGAACACAAGCACATCTAGCATTTATCTTGATGGGAACAGAGAGGGAAGAATCAAAACCACAAGAGGCAATTATGACCAAGGTAGAGTAACAGTGAGAAGGAGAAGAGGGCCGCATAAGTGGCGAAGGAATTTGGCTGATTGGCCCAACAGGTCTGTCCGAGAAAGAGAAAGGGAGAGAGTCTAAGATGGGTTTTTTTTCAAGGACTTGAGTTTTCTTTTTAAGTGGCATATACCCAGCGGACTTCCCCTATCAATAATTCGGAGAAACTACTGCAAAACAGCATTTTGGCATGCTTTCTTTTCAGAATACTATTTGGGGAAAAGAACGGACATAAGGAATCTCCCAAACAGGCTATTAATGCATTGAGTTGAAATTGGGATTTGACAAAACACTGTTTTAAGAAACCTGAATTTCCCTCAAATAATCAGAAAACATTAAGCTGCCAACTGGTCAGTTTTCTTGGACAGATCTGTTTGGCCAGTATAAAATTTTCTTCAAGTATTTTTTTTTCCAAGTCAAACGAACTTCTCAGTGAAATATGAAATGGTATGTTTGTTGTTTTCTTAAATAAAAAAAGAATCTACATTTTCATCATACATCTGTTTATGTGATTTAGTACTATTCTTTAGCGCTTGGTTGCTTGTTTTCTTTTGATGTGGCCATATCAGGATAACTGAAGTCAATTTTATGTCTTGAGCAGAGAAGAAGGTGGACGAGATACCAAGAAAAAATGGCTGCTCCTGTGCCATATTATAGAGAGAGTAAGAGCAATTCATTTGTGATCACATGGACTGTTGGTGTCCTCATAGTATGAAATCTACTGGTCAGTTTTCGATCGGTATAAGTTGTCTGGGAAGTGAGTAATGGTTCTCATATCCATTTCCCTGTGCGTGTATTTGCATTTGTTGTTGCTGTTATGTATATGGCCGTCTGTTTTTTACTACTATTTATAGTGCAATATGGATCGGAGGACCTCTATCTCAGTTTGTCAGTCTTGTTTGATCCTGTAGATAGGTGTTCGACGCTTTACTCCTAAGATTTCGGCAAATATTGAAGTTCACGAGTAGGCAATGATAGCTTCCGGGTATCAAGGTTAATGGTACCTTTAATATAGCCCTTCCGCAGATCTATGAGAATGTGAACACACATGAGCTCCTTGATCAAATGCTATTCCTCCTTATAAATGATGGATTTAAGAGGGAATTTGGGGCTCAAGAACCAATTTTCCGCTAGATTTGCCATAATTCTTTACACGCTGAGCTTCCCTTATTACAGTGGTTGCAATTTGAGGAGGCTTGATAAATTGTCTTGTCAGTTGGAATCAGTGTTCCTGAATTTTATGGAGGCTTCAATTACAAACAGCCTCTGACCTGCACATCTATGGAATGAGGCAAGACTGAATTTGTAGCTGATACTCCCACCAGTCACTTCTAATTGAGACGGTCTTGTGTCAGTTTTATTGAGATGTGGGGTCTATAGTAAAAGTTTAGGTTTTTCAGCAAGCGAGTGCCTGGATTCAATTGAATGACATCATCAGAAGGAGCAGTGAACCGAACGATCGGCGTGATGCAGTGGAAATAATAAAGAAACTAAGGATGGGTTAGGGGTTAATGAAAATTAGAAATGGAAAACCATTTTTCATGAAAATAGCTTTTTCACTGGGTTAGGGGTTAAAGAAAAACAAGGCCTTGAAAATTTGCTTTACCGAAGGCCCGAAAATGGCCCTGAAAATAGGTCCGAAAATGGTCCAAAATTTGCAAACCTCGAAAGGTACGAAAGTCCTTTTTCGAACTGAAAAAAGGGTTGGGGGTTGGGCGAATCGACCTCCTCCCTGCCCAAGGCACTCGAGGAGCGGAGCTCCTAGGATTTCTGGAGTTGCCGATGCTGCTGAGGGCGGGGGCGGCGTCCTTGGTTACTCGGATGGGAAGATGGATATCGACCTTGGAATTGCTGGTGTGGATTCGGAGGATCCGGTGATCCCCGAGCTTTCGGTGAGCTTGTTTGTGCCGCCGGTGCCACCTCTTGGAGGTGCCGGCGGGGTTAGGGCTTTGGAAAGGGAAGAAGATGGTGATGGGGTTGGCGCTGACGATGACAATTGGGGAAGCGACAGCGAAGACGTTCTGCAGATTGTGCTGAACGATAACATGAATCCGATTTGGAGAGACGTGCTGGGCATGGATGACAACGATGATGATGAAGATGGCGAGGATTTGATAATTGTCGCCGATGAGGGTGTCCATCTGAACCAGCCACTCGAGGAGAGGGCGCAGAAGAGGTGGCAACTGCTGCAGGAGAAGGCGAGAGGAAGGACGCTTCTGATGCAGGGAAAGTGAACGGAGCGGTCGCTGGAGCTGTTGGAGCAAGGATTGGTTTTAATAATCATGTTTATCATCCTCACCATTCTCAGTTCAAGGTCAGTTACTTGGTATCTGAATGTGGGATGAATCCACAATGTGCAAATTTGTTCCATTTTGTTACTTCTACGATTACAAATGTAAACTCTGAATTGATTTTCAAAAGAATTGTAATGTTAGGTTTTGAGTGTAACTTAATTGAAGACTTGATGGCCTTGCCTAATGTTGTATGTATCTCTTCATTTATGGGTTCATTGAAATGGAAAGAGGATGCCCATTTTGAAATCTCTCAATTGAAAGGGAGTGAAAAAAAAAGTCTTTTGGACTTGCTGCAGTACCCGCATGGTTTTCGGACACTTTCAAATTGAATATTTTTGTTAGCATTAGCCAATCCTCTGCGTTAATAGTGCGTAAGATGAAACAACTCTTTATTGCTGTTTTGTATTATGGCAATAGGAGATAATAGTTGTGAAAGTGTGTAGTAAATAGAAGAGATTGATGTATGTATCTAACCTAAGTTTGTGTTATTGAGTTAGAATTGGGTCTCACCCTTGGGTTTATATTTAACATCATTACCTTACCTCTTCAACACCATCTTCAAACATTATTCTATTTGTATGGGACTGCAACAGGTCCTATGATAGACCGTTTATATATTAAGTGGTACATGGCCAACCTTTTCCTTCTGACTAACTCTTTCAAGATCATCTTAGGTCATGTTTCTTTTTTTCTAGGGGCCTCTGTAAGCCAATGGTTACAACTCCTTGCAGGAGTATACCACTTAAGTTGCTCTCCATTTCAACCAGCTACCAATAATGTTATTGGCAATATCATCATTTATTTATTGTTTCATATCAATTATTTAACTAATATATTTAAATGGATCACGCCTATGGTAGGTATGGTAGGTATCTGTTTTCTGAAAGGAATCTATATTTTGTGTCAATTATTGTATGGCTTACTCTTTTGATGAAAATCCCTGTTGAGCCATTATATGGCATCTGTACTGATGGAGGTCTCACTTCTTTGTGTGCTGAAACTATTTATTCTTTAATTGTCTTTGGATACACTTATAGCTGGCTTTGGTGAACTGTTTCTGTGTAAGATGCAAATTTTTAGTGAATCAGTGGATTTTTATCTTTTGAATACTACAGTCATACTATGTTTTCCAGTGTTTTATAGTTGTTTGGTGGCTATTGCTATTTTTGATTAATCAAGATGCAACACCTTCTGATATTTTATTATTTACATGACAATAATTCTACTTTTTCAGTGTTAATAGCTGTTTGGTGACTATTACGATTAATAATTAATTAAGGAGCAAAGCGTTCTGACATTTTTGTTTGAATCATTATTAATTGTCTAAATAGTTCTAGCCGCCCTATAATGCTTGTTGTATGTTTTATTGTCTAAAGGTCATTGTTTTGATTATTTTTTCTTTTCTATTCAGTATCAGACCTGGTGCCTCAGTTGCATCTGGGGTTCCTACTGCCACTGGAAGTGCCGTCAGTCAGGTTCGTCCACCTTCTACTGTTGGATCGATTGCTGGCCGTGGTCGAGGTGATTGGAGACCAATGGGGATGAAGGGCATGCCTTTGCAAAAGAATTTCTATCCTGGGTATGGTCCACCTGTTTTGGGTTCTTCAGCTCGTTCTTTTAGTAGTGTATAGAGGTTGTGAAACTACTAGTGTACAGGAAAAGATTAGTTCCATCTGCTTCATGTAATTCTTCTGTTCTTCAAGCAATTACTTGGATAGTGCAGAACTATTTCTTGATTTTATTTGAAAAATATTGAACCTTAGTCCATATATCTATGTAATAATCCAAGGGTTAGTCCTTGTACAAAGATCTTGTTTTTCATTGCATTCTCACGCTTTTGGGACCCCTCAGCCCTAGGTGATTAGAACTTGATACATGCCAGTGGGAAAATCAGTAGTTTGTGCATCATGGTAGCTAGTAATTCAACACACAAGTTTCAGTTGAAATATGACTAATGGCAAAATAAGATAACCCTGCATCAGTGGGAAATCCTGGTCCTTGGTATTTCAGTCAGTTTTTAACCCACTCAGCAGTCGATTTTTTATTATTATTTGCCTTATTCCGTATTGATGCAGGCAACATAACTCATTGGCACATTTGATGAAACATTTTGTGCAGTTTCATTTAACAAATGTATTTTGAACACTTATAAATTATCATATGAATGTTTTTGTGAAATAGAATAATTAATATGGGATGCATAATTTTGGTCGTTTGGGAACATAGTGGCCCTTTCAATTTCAATTTCATGTTAGTTCTAATGGATTAGTAGCATCTTTTCTAAGATATTTTCATTTTTACATTTTCTGGAACCCTTAACTAGGCCGAAAAATTGATTTTCAGTGAAATTTTCATGAACACTTTCTATAACCCCTAACTGCTTTTTACGGGAAAATTCATTTTTCCATGAAAGTTCATTTTTTTGAGAAAAGTGTTTTCATTGGAAATTTTTATTTTCCGAAACCCCTAACCCACCCTAAATGATTGATCGCCGTATTAGGCAAATTGAAATTTGACCTATTTTGACTCGGAATTAGAAGGGTTTTTGCGTGTTTTTTCTTAAAACTTATAAATAGGCCTTAAAAGGAACGTATGGAGTATTAGAGAATAGAGTTTTGAGTTCTTTTGGAGACCTTGGAGGCTAGAGCAAAGAAGAGAAGAAGAAGAAGAACATGATGATGGTTTCTCTTCCAATGTGAGGCTAGTCTTCTTTCCAAGGCATAGATGAAGCCTCAATAGATTAGTTGTATTGTTTTCTTTTCTTTCATCTTAATTTTTATCTTAGTTGGTGTATGAACCTTTATTATACTTTTAATATTAATTCATTGAGGTTTATTCTTTGTACTCGAGAGAGAAAAGAGTGAATTTTGTGAGTTTCAATCTGAAATAATACTTTCGTGTATGAGAGGAACGTGAGTAACATATTAATAAAATTTTATTGGTTTATGCTCGAGAGAGATAGTTCATAATTCTATGAGTTTCATTGATTTATATGCTACGTCTGAGAGGAGAGCACAATACCTTGAATTGACAAGTATATATCCGAGAGGAATATGCTTACTAACTAGGAATTTATACAAGAGAGAGATAGAGAGACAACACACTAGTTTATTGTGTGGTGGATTCGAAGCCTTTGTACTTCTCCACACAAATAAATCTCAGCTTAATTTAGTTAACTTTATTAGATTAATTAAAAACTGCAACTTTCTCTTGAGTCTGGTAAAATATTTAACCGTCCCTGAGGTTCGACAACCCTTTAAAGATTTTGCTGGGCTTGTACCAGTGTGATGGGCATAGATTAGACAGAAGATATGAGCTGCCCGCCCTTACGGTGGAAGGACAGGGCCATTCTTTCAGCTTTCGCATGGCGTTGCTTGTCCCTGATTATTTTTGCCTGCGAGGCAAATTCACTTTCTTCTATTTTTCTGTTAAAAAAGCTATCAATTCAATTATTTAGGTCTCTTCAATGCAAGTTGCTTTCTTATAGCTTACTCCCTGCCTCAGGCTACATTGGACGGAGGAAGCGCCATGCATAAGAATGCAAAAAGAAAATTGAATTAAGGACTAAACTAAACTCTAGAAATTGACTCTAATCTCTGGGGTGAATGTTATGACTTGACTGCGTCACAGCATTTGCACTTAGGGGCCGTCTGGGGCGTGATAAAAAGTAAAACATCCACATGTTTCATTTCACTATTTATTTCATGTTTTTTTCACTTTCAGCTGAAATACCTGAAAGTGAAAAAAACCTGAATGCTACAGTGGAAGTGAAATATCCATTGTAGATATTCCGGTTTTTTCACGCCCCAAACCGCCCCTTAATGGCACCCCTTTAAACCTTTTTCCCTCCATAATCTTCTTCCACTTATCCAGTTTTTTGTGCCGCTTTGTCCTCTCTGCCCCCTCGCAGGCCACAATGTTCCCAATCTCAGGCCCAAATATGCACTGCTCCAGCTCCGCTCTCTCCGGCGAGTCAGGTGGGAATGTTGCATCCAACGAGTCGAATATGGCTGAGTAGTAGTGCAGGGCTTCCAAGAATCACTAAAGCATTACATATTGACATTACAGATATAACTTGATACAGGTTGGTTGATCATGTTTACTGCAGCTATATATGCATATCACCTGTATCAGAGACTATCAAAGAGAGCAGATTTTATAGACACTGTTAGAATTGTTTTATGAAAATTTACGTGAACTAGTTTCGCCTGATTATGTTGGTGGGGTGCAGAAGCTAGTTATCTCATCAAACTCACTTCAGTTTTCCTCAAGCCCATGGCACCAACCTACTTGGATAGCGAAAACATAACATACAAATTCAATGGTCTCGAACGGAGCAGAAATGGAGAGAACAAAAGGCAGGCCAGAGAGTTGGCTAGTCAGAGGATGCGGGAGATCTTCGCCGGCGACATGGATGTCTCCGTTGCCTGTGGTGTGGAAGCGATCGATGGAGGGAAAGAGAAGAAAATTTTCTTGCTTTTTGGGTAGTTGGGTTACACTCGGGGCCCATTTCCAACAAAAACCGATCTTTAACAAAGCAACTCCGAGAAGTTATTAACTGCGCGCCGCGCAGCACACTGTTCCCCATGCGAGGCGCGTAGCTAATAATTTTTCATGCAACCCCTGTATTGTTTGAGTGGGCCATACATTAAGGCCCATTGCCAACATTAGCATTACTCATTTTAATTTGACTACCATTGACCGAGTAATATTAAACCCGGTGCCCTTATATACATGATCTGATGGCAACCACCCCTGAATACGGGGTTGGACACGGGTTTAAAAATATAGGGTTTGTCTTTTTCTCTATTGACATTGTTACGAGTTTATTTTTTGGCATCACATATATGAGCTTAGGGACAATTTTATTTATAAATGGAAAATGTTTTCCTAACCACATTATGTGACCAGATTGCAGGACTAAAGGACAAGTGGTGGGGGACTCAGGAATCTTACGTAAAATTATAATTTCTCCTTCTATTCAACCATTTTTTCCTCTCCTCTATTGACGTGGCAAAATCTGTTTGGTGGTGATGTGATTTTGGTGACCAAATTAGTCGGGCTAGAGAGGTCGGACATAAATTCAGTTTGACCTTTTAACCTAATATTAACATTTTTTTTTTTTTAAAAAAAGAATATCCAAGTCCTTAGGAGTTAGGAGGGGATTAGAAAGTTGCAAGGCAGCCTGCCTCCTAAAAGAAATTATTGGGTGTCTATGGTACACTACTTGAGGGCGTCAAAGAGCCGTCAATCTCTAGGATCGATAATGCGCACTCATTTTTTTGTGCCAAACAGTTAGAGTGCACATGCAATGCAAAGCGGGTACGCCGTTGGCCAGGCCGTTGTACCCAATAATTTCACGCCTCCTGGTGCATTGCATCCTGCTGCCAATCCCACAAAACATACACTCCCGGGGGTTGCGATTCTATGGGTGGTAAGTGGTGTGGCTGTTCGAACTAGGGACCTTTGCTTCAAAGCTGCATCCTGACCATCCCACAACCACCCGGTTGGTCCAAGATTACCTTGTATTGCAATGTGCTTACAATTATTATTAATTTTCCATAAAGAAACACTTATGATCAATCAAGGCTTCAATTAATCTTAGCCGAGACCTACACGCGTACACCTCATTTTTCTCCTCCTCTAATTTTAGACTGTTTTGCCAAGTCCTAACAATAACAATCAATTATCCATAATAACAATTATGATCAATCAAAGTTTTGATTAATCTTAGCAGATGCCTACACTAATACACGCCTACACCTCATATTCCTCGAACTCTCATCTTAACTGCTATTTATTTATCTCTCATGTGTATTTTATCCAATGTATACCTCATCTTTTTTGGGTGAACAACTTTGATTCTTAGTCCCAACAACCAGAAGCAAGTTTTCTACAATCAGCATCCTGCAACTTGCACCAAATACCAATGCTGAAGACTCTGTATAAAATTGCTCATCAAAAAAGGGAAGAGAAAAGACTTCATATAAATGTTGTAGGAGACTATCGCATGGAAATGGCAGCTTGCACGTTGTGATCCTCAGCTGGAAGGTGCTATATGGCCTAGTGGTCCAGCCAAACGAGAGTCAACTTATTGCTTTCACTAAATTGATTAAAATTAACTAATCATCAAGAAGGAATGAGGAGACGACTTCAAGTGCAATGAACAAGTAACAGAGTTAGAAAAACCAATAATGAGAAAGAAGAAAAAAAGGGTGAATTGTCCTTATCTTCCTGTCAACCGAGCCATCACAATTAACAATTCATATTTGTTGCAATCTTCTCTCTATTATAGGTTCTACCTTAGGATAACGCTACGAAACAAAGGAATTGGTCACTGGATAGATATAGTAAAACGTAAGGTCCCTCCCCCGAGTGTACGAAAGCATATAATATGTTGTTTGCAGGGCTGCTGCAATCAATCAATTATCACCAGAACTTAGAAACTGACAGTGGCAATGTCAACTAATTATTTCTTGTTACACGTCGGCCATGAATGTCCTCGTTTGATGATAAATGAGTGAAATCCTAAGCAAATGGTGTTTTTCATTAGTCTGCGCAAAGGGCATGCCCACGCACAACCTGGCCGACCAATTAAGCAAGTACTCGATTAACGTTGATAATCAATTTTTAAAGTATGCGACCTTGTCTTTAGAAGAGGTCACACTGACCTATTTGGATTGTGATTGTCACCAATTGTATAAGAAAATGATTATATCATCCGCTTAATCTGAATAAGCAACTTAACACCTGCTTTCCAGCCTTGTTATCTTTTCTTCTTATTGTGATGTGATAAAAAGACTTGTAATTTTAGAACTCGAGGCGTGATTAACCAAGACTTGCATGATTAACACGTTACTCCCTCCTTTGGTGAACGAGCAAACCGAGAACACGAGGAACTATTTTAGACACTCCAGCTCGTCAACAGTATGGAAATTCCCACTTATGTGTGAATTTTATGAACGTTGACAAGTACAGGAAAGTTCCCAAGTTCGTTCTAGGCTGAATCATGCCCTCACAAGATGTTACCTACTTTTGCCTTTCTCAACGACCAATTGATCCTATCCAGGTTAAACCTATTTTTCTCCACTATGTTTCTTCCCAAACCCTTGTTTAAATTTTGTTCTCTTTAGTATCAAAATTGATTTGGAATTCCTTTGCTTCTATGGATGAAGCCTGGTCCAATATGTACGTTGTTAACCTCTCACTCCCCCAAAAGAGCATTTCAGTTATCATTACATAATCCCTTCATGTCACCTTCACAATGAGTTGAATACGTAGAAAGATGGCCCTGTCATGTTCATTGCACGCAAAAAAAAAAACAATGGATCACTCCAAAAAGAAAAAAGAAACAAATATCTCTAAAGCGTTGACAAACTGCTTACAATCGCAAGTATTTATATAGGTATGGCCGTATGGGTAAGTCACCCACTTCAAGTTGCACTGGGAATAATCCCTTGGGCTACACAGCTACTCTAATTCTTCATATTTGACATCTATTGCAAGTCCAGCTTGAGGAACTAATCTTTTCTCTACACCTAAGCGTTTGGAAGTTCACTCTACTTAAACCTTTTGTCAGATTCCAATGATTTAGATGCTTGGGTTAAATCTCAGAAAGCCATGAGTAACCCAATGAGGCCAAGGTTGAAGGTTATTGTTCATCTGGTTTACGATCGAGGATGAGAGACCCCATACTCTCCTTGAACACTCCACCCCTTGGTAAGTTTTCCTTGGTTACTGAGGTATGGATCATATTCGCTCGATTGTTTTTAGGTCTCATAGTATCGTACGCATTGTCTTGGCTAGCTGGTCAGCATGGATTCTATACTATGTTTGGCTCTTATGGGAATCAAAATGATGGTACAAAATCCATGCGAAGAAAACATAGTAACAAGTTTTTATGCCTGATGCCCTGAGTCCCTGACACAACCATCTAAATAGGGGACAACAAGATGAAGGTCTCCAGTTCTCGTTCTAAGCCTTACCAATTATGTTGATTAGTTTTTTTTTTGTTTTTTTATAATAATGTTGATTGATTTCATGACATGATAATTGTACATGCAATTTTAGTTTGGTCATCTTCCATGAGAAAATTTGTATCTACAAAAGCTAGCATCAAATGGACCAACTGTCTCCTTTTTTCCTTTTGATGGAGTGGATTTCTCATTATCCTGGCTCACAGTTTCACCATGTCCTTTTGCAGTGGTATATAGAGACATAAACCTTGCGTGTGCCCAGCTTCAACTAAGTTGGATTAGTCTATAAACGATCTCTCTGAACAAACAACTAGCATAGCATCCTGTTTTGATGGACACAAATATGGACACAGCCAGAGGGAAAGAAAGAAAACTGCAGAAGATTCTCAAGAGCACTTTGTCCCGGTGCCGGACGTTGAGCAGCAGCAGAACATCATCAGCATCTCCCAGCCCTTCCCTGAAGATATCCAAGAGCAAATCCTGGCCTCTGCGGAAGCCAAAGGTGACTCCGGAAGGCTGTTTCACCGTTCACGTGGGTGAGGAAAAGGAGCGGTTCGTGATCAAGACCGAGTATGCCAACCACCCACTGTTCAAGATGCTCCTTGAAGAGGCTGAGATGGAGTACGGGTTCAGCTGCGAGGGCCCCTTGGTCTTGCCCTGCGAGGTCGACCTCTTCCACCAGGTCCTCTTCGAGATGAGCAGCGACGAGATAATTCATCCTCGCTGCAACTTCGTCAAGAGCTACTCGGCTTATCGCTTGCATAGTCCCTCTAGTGTCTCTTAGATGACCGTATGACGAGTCCAGGCCAATCTCCTCAGGCACGTATAAGGCCCACCTAGCAACGGAGTAGGGGTTTGAACTCAATCCTCCGATTCAGATAAGTGTCTCCTAGCTATTACACCAACACCCCGTTGGTTAGATTATACTTATTTTCTGGCTAATTTGGTTTTGTTCATAGTACACACAAGTTTAGCCTCTGCATGCAAGGGTATTAAAAGGCTATGTAGCGCTATCTTAATTTGTGGAAGCATGCTATGTAGCTGACCAGTTCAGCAATCGTGTAATCCATATGTATACAATCCGGGTTGTTGCTGGAATGCATTTTATTTTTAGTTTGATTGACTGAGCTTTAGGCTGATTTGGCTTGAGCTTGAAATTTCTATTTCGAGTTTGTGCGAGCTCGAGCGAATTGAGTCGAGTGACTTTAGCTTGTGAGCCACCTTGGTTTAGTTAATTTCAATTTTCATATCCACATTGCAGACTATGAATATAGGAAAGAGAGAGCATTATGTAAGTGGTTTAATTAGTTCGAGTTCAAAGATGTCAGAAAATAGTCTTTGTTCTCGTGAGACATATTACCTATCTCTTTCAAACACAAAGAATGAGGTAGTTGTATATGAAAAAAAAAAAAGAACTGATAGACATAAAATTTATACAGTGTAAAATATGCATGAACATATGAGAAAAATATACATGTGAGTTCTAGCTTTTCTCGAGCTTAGCGTCGAGCCGAGGTATATTTGATCTTGGCTTGATGAACTTTGAGTTCTAACATGAATCGATTCGAGTCGAACACGAGCCGAGTTGAGCTTCAGAGCCGCGGCAGAGAGCTAGGGGCCGCAGCTGACTTTGCATATGATGTAGCCAGGTTTTGTAGAAAAAACAACAATGCCGTAAAACAGACAATCAACAGAATATTGTAGACAAAACCTCAAACACCTTGCTGCTGGCAGAAACAACACTTAATTGATTCAGTCAACTTGCAATTCAATCCAGCAGAGTTTCACGATCAACTATTCACAACTCTTCAACCGTTGCCAAATCAACCAGTCTCATAGCATTCAACATAAGAATAATGGCTAACAACTTGAAGTCTCACAGAGACTTTCAATTACAAAAACTGTAAAGAGATACAAATTGACTTGACAGAGATTTGTTTTAACAAATAACAAAAACTAACAAAGAACAGAAGCACCTGAGTCCACAGGCACAAAGAAAGGTCGCTGAAATCCACCAGCCTTGACGAGGAAGTTTCCTCCAAATCCGGAGCTCAGCTCTTGATGAAAATCAAATTCAAAAACTGCCCATCATCTCTGCTCGATGCCTTTTATAGACAGGAAAAGACAAAAGACTAGATCGCCCTGCTGAGTTACACTAACGAACCATAACCACTAGGGTCATTTTGGTACTTGTATAAATTTTCAGCCATCTTACCCTTGCTCTGTTTCCATCCATCTTGCTCTGTTTTCATGTCACTCTGAAACAACACAGAACTAATGCCAACATTTCTCCACCCCTCAAAAAGCTGCTTGTCCTCAAGCTGGAAGTTTATCAGATGAAACAGGGAAAACTGGCACAGTAGGAGGATAATATGTATACAGATCAGAAACATTAAAAGTTTTGGAAATACCAAAACTGTCAGGCAGATCCACAACATATGCATTGCCATTTATTTTGGAGAGAATTCTGTAAGGACCAACTTTTCTTTTGGATAATTTTGAATAATACCCAGCTGGCATTCGTTCTTTACGAAGGTATACCATAACCTGATCCCCTTCCTGAAATAATTGCTGTCGTCAGTGCTTATTTGCAGATGTCTTATATGTCTCATTAGCTGCAGTCAAATGGGTTCTAACAGAAGCATGAATGTCCATAATGTGTTCCATAATTTGCTGGACAGATTTTGGCACTTTAGCAGTAGATATGGGAGACAACATATCGAAAGGGTTTGAAAGATTAGTACCATAGATAATCTGAAAAGGAGTGTAACTTGTTGACCTGTTAATGGATGCATTGTAAGAAAATTCTGCTTGGGATATGAATAAATCCCATTGCTTAGGTCGATCTCCAACAAAACATCTCAGCATACTGCCCAATACTCGATTCACAACTTCTGTTTGTCCATCCGTTTGTGGATGACAAGTAGAACTGAACTGCAAAGAAGTGCCTAATTGTTTCCACAATATCTTCCAGAATTGACTCAGGAATTTGCTATCTTTGTCAGAAGTGATTGTTTTAGGAATCCCATGTAATCGTACAATTTCTTTGAAAAGCAATACAGCAATGGCTGATGCGTCGTTGGTTTTCTTGCATGGCAGGAAATGGACCATTTTAGAAAATCTATCCACTATCACAAATACAGAATCAAAACCCTTTTTTGTTCGAGGATGTCCAAGAAGGAAATCCATTGTAATATCCTCCCAAGGAGCATTAGGCACTGGTAATGGTAAATAGAGGCCTGTATTTTGGCTGTGGCCTTTGGCTTGTTGACAAACAAAACATTTTTGAACATATCTTGTGACATCCCTCCGCAAATGTGGCCAATAAAACTTTTCAATAAGCAAATGAACTGTTTTATCTCTGCCAAAGTGTCCACCAAGACCTCCACCATGGTGTTCTTGAATAATCTGTTGTCGAAGAGAGCTGTCTGGTATACATAATCTAGCCCCTTTAAACAGAAACCCATCTTTCAACACATATTCACCAAAACTATCTGTATGAGAAACACACTGCAACCAAACAGAACTGAAATCCTTATCTGCTTCATAGAGGTCTTTAAGAGAGTCAAACCCAAAAACCTCCATTCTCATAGTGTTCAACAGACTATACTTCCTACTCAATGCATCAGCAACAGTATTTAGCTTGCCTGATTTGTGTCGAATGACAAAAGTAAACTCCTGTAACTCTGAAATCCAAGTAGCATACATCCTGTCCATCTTGTTTTGGGAATGAAGAAACTTCAAAGGTTGATGGTCAGTGTGTAATGTAAATTCCCTTTGTATTAGGTAATGTCTCCATTGTCGAAGGGCTTGAATGAGAGCAAAAAACTCCAATTTATAGGCCGGCCATTTTTGCCTAGCTTCACTCAGCTTAGCACTATAGAAAGCCACTGGCCTACCTTCCTGTGATAGTACAGCCCCTATTCCCACACCTGAAGCATCACATTCAACTTCAAACATTTTTTCAAAACAAGGCAGTACCAAAATAGGAGCAGTAGAAATTTTTTTCTTTAACAGTTCAAAACTATTTTGAGCTGCAGGAGTCCATGAAAACTGGTCTCTCTTCATGCAATCAGTCAAAGGAGCTGCAATGGAGCTGAACCCTTTAACAAACCTCCTATAGAATGATGCTAAGCCATGAAAACTTTTGACATCCTTTGCACATTTAGGTATGGGCCAAGACAAAATAGTTTCCACCTTGGACTGATCTACGCTTATTCCTTGTTCTCCCACAATGTAGCCCAAAAAACTGAGTTGTGCTGATAGAAAGCTGCATTTCTTGAGGTTAATGTACAGAGAATGGGTTTGCAAAACTTTGAAAACTTTAGCCAAATGATGTAAATGGTCCTCTTCATTCTTGCTATATATAAGGATATCATCAAAGTAAACAACAACAAACTTATGGAAAAATGGCTTCAATACCTGGTTCATGAGTCTCATAAATGTACTTGGTGCATTGGTGAGACCAAAGGGCATCACTAGCCACTCATATAAACCTTCCCTGGTTTTAAATGCTGTTTTCCACTCATCTCCCTCCCTAATTCTGATATAATGATAACCACTTCGGAGGTTCAATTTAGAAAATACTTTTGATCCTTCTAACATGTCTATCAAATCTTCCAATCTCGGTATAGGAAACATGTATTTTATAGTTATCTTATTGATTGCCCTACAATCAATACACATCCTCCAAGAACCATCTTTTTTTGGAACCAAAAGAGCTGGTACACCACAAGGGCTCAGGCTTTCTCTTATCAGTCCTTTGTTCAGCAGTTCTTCTACTTGTTCCTGTAGTATTTGGTTCTCTTTTGGGCTCAGTCAATAATGTGGTAAGTTAGGAATATTTGATCCAGGTATGAAGTCAATTTGGTGTTGTATATCTCGCACAGGAGGTAATGTGGCAGGCAGTTCTTCCGGCATTACAGCTGCAAACTTATTCAATATCTGCTGTATTTTTGGTGGCACTGAACTACTGAGGTTAGACTCTTTTACCACCAGAACATAAATGTCAGTTCCATTCTGAAGCTCTTTTCTTAAATCTCTGACTAGCATCACCTTGCTTGTTGATCTATACATGAAATATGCATTTTATTATCTCCTAAACTTATGATTATGCTAGTGTTTGATTAGAATAACTACTACTTTAATATAGTTTTTGGTTTTTGTAGGAAACAAGAGTAATACACAGAAATGAAGAGAATAGTAACTCAAATGGTTAAATTATCATAACTTCGTCTAAAAATATCGGATTGGATTGATTCAAGTCTCATGTTAAATTTCAAGAAATCAGCTTTCCAACGCCACCAACCACGTGCAATTCGGAGTTCGGGACAGAAAGTTATAGCCATTTGAAGTTTATGAACAGTAACTACGATCGATTGGAAATCACTGCGATCGATCGCCAGAGCCGCAAAAGCACTGTATTGAAGGACACGATCGATCGGCATAAACACAATCGATCGTATCTACTGGAATTTTTCAATCGCCGAAGACAGTAACTGCGATCGATTGGATAGCGAACGATCGTCAATACGTACGATCGATCGCCGTATGCGGCAAACCGGAATTAAGACCTATTTCGACTTGGATTTGGAAGGGGACTTCGTGGTTTCTCTTCACTATTATAAATAGGCCTTATGGGAGAACGTTTTGGGCACCACATATTCAACCTAGAGAGCAATTTGAGACCTTGGAGGCTAGAGCAAAGGAAGAAGAAGATGATGAAGATGAAGATGATGGATTCTCTTCCCATGCTTGGCTAAACTCCTATCCAAGGCGTAGATGAAGCCCAATAATCTGGTTGTGTAGTTTCTTTTCTCTCATATTATTTTTACTCTAGTTGGTGTATGAACCTTTGTTATGCAATTAAAGTTAATTCATTGAGTTTATTCTTTGTGCTTGAGAGAGACAAGAGTGGATTTTATGAATTTCAATCTGAAAGATTACTTGCATGTCTGAGAGGAATGTGAGTGTTCTGATTTGTCATATGTTAATAAAGTTTCATTGATTTATGCTTGAGAGAGATAGATCACAATTCCATATGCTTAATTGATTTATGTGTTACGTCCGAGAGGAGAGCACTATAATTTGAATTGACAGGTGTATGTCTGAGAGGAATACACCAGCCAATTGGAAATCTTTATTTAAAAGAGAGAGAGAGACTTTACACTAGTTTATTGTGGTGGATTCGAAGCCTTGGTATTCCACATATTGATTAAATCTCAGCTTAGTTTAGTTTAAAGTTCATTGCTTTCTTAATCTAAAATCAACACTGCTATTTTCTCTTGAAATTGGTAAAGTATTCACCGTCCCTGAGGTTCGACAACCCTTCAATACTCACCGTAGTACAATTGCCTTGTGCACTTGCAAGGGTTTTAATTTTAAACGATCACTTGTCACGACAGAAGTAGTCTTAACAGATCCTGGTTGCTGTTTTGGAAGCAAAACAAGTTTCTTGCCTTGATACACAAAAGAGTAGATATTAGCCCTTCCATCATGATTAGCATTCAAATCATATTGCCATGGTCTTCCCAATAGAAGTTGGCATGCATTCATCTCTACCACACCACATGTCAATTCAGCTTTATAGTCTTTGCCAATAGAAAATGGAACACAACATCTTTCACTGACTTTAACAGCTCCAACATCTTTAATCCAGCCTAGAGTGTAAGGACCTGGATGTGGTTCCATTGGTAACTTGAGTTTTAATACTAATTGTCGAGACACCAGATTTTCACTGCTTCCACTATCCACAATGACTTTGCAAACTATTTTATTAACAGTACCATAGGTGACAAATATATTGTTCCTTTGAGACTAATCGTCAACTTTTGGTAGCAACATCAGTTTTTGCACAATCAATGTAGATATAATTGCATCTGCATCTTCACACTCATCAGCTTCCACCATGGTTATAGGTATATCTGTATCTATGTTCATTGTTTCTACATCCAATGCATCATTCATTTCCTGGTGCGAAGAAGTAGCTACATTTGCTGTTTTCAGACGAAGTGGACAGTCACTGGAAATATGTCTTGGCTGTCGACATTTATAACAGGTAGTCACCTTTGGTTTGACATATTGATTAGCCTGTGTACTGATTCTGTTTATTGTCTTACTTTATTCAGCAACAGCTATCGATGTTGAACTATATTCTCAGTATCCATTACTACACCATTTCCTTTGGAGGGTACATTATGAGTTTGCACAGATCTGCTGTTTACTGCCATTTGAAATCGAGAACTTCCAATTTGTTGTTCTGCTCTCAAGGCTAACTGTAGTGCAGCTGAAAAAGAAAATACAGTTTGTAATCCAATCTTTTCTTGTATTTTCCACTGCAAACCATTAGTAAACCTCCCAATCTTCTGTTGTTCAGTTTCCCTCACATTATTTCGAACTACCAGCTTCTGAAATTCCTGTGCATATTCCTGAACACTTCGATTTCCCTGTCGACAATTCTGGTATTTCTGATATAGGATCTGTTCATAATTCAATGGCAAATACTGAGATCGTAATAGTTGTTTCATTTTAGCCCAGGTACAAATAGGGCCCTTGCCTCGCTATCTTCTTTCCATCAGAACTTGTTCCCACCAAGCCGAAGCCCCTCCTTTTAATTTGTAAGCTACAACCTTCACTTGTTTTCCAGATGGAACTTCCATACCTTCAAAATATCGTTCCACTTCAACCATCCAGTCAAGGAAGTCTTCAAGACGAAGCATTCCATCAAACTCCCTTAATTCCAATTTTGGTCGAAAGGAAGATTGTTGAGTCCTTGGAACATACCCTTGTCTCCACCCTTGATTTTCAGACTCATTTCCAGCCCTTCTGAACCCTCTGGTTCTCATGTTTCCTCATCTATTCCGGATTTCATCAGATTTTCTGGGTTCATCTTCATCTGAGCTATCTTCCTCTTCAGCTTACTCAGGAAATCCTGAATTAATCCTTTGACCATATTCTGCATTTCTAGGATCTCCTTCCGCCATTTGCGGAAATACCTGACCCATGTTCATCTGTTGTAATTGGACCAGTATTTGCTGCATAGTCTGCAGAATTTGCTGTTGGACTGCTTGATTGTCACTTGATTCTCCGATTGCCATAGAAGACAGTCAATCCGAGCTCTGATACCAAAATGATGCAGCCAGGTTTTGCAGAAAAAACAACAATGCAGTAAAACAGACAATCACCAGAATATTGTAGACAAAACCTCAAACACCTTGCTGCTGACAGAAACAACACTTAATTGATTCAGCCAACTTGCAATTCAATCCAACAGAGTTTCACGATCAACTATTCACAACTCTTCAACCGTTGCCAAATCAATCAGTCTCATAGCATTCAACAGAAGAATAATGGCTAACAACTTGAAGTCTCACAGAGACTTTTAATTACAAAAACTGTAAAGAGTTACAAATTGACTTGACAGAGATTTGTTTTAACATATAACAAAAACTAACAAAGAACGGAAGCACTTGAGTCCACAGGCACAAAGAAAGGTCACCGGAATCCACCAGCTCGCCGGAATCCACCAGCCTTGACGAGCTGCGTGTCTAGTTCTTCAGGGAGCTTGATAGAAGCTGCTCTCGGTAACGCCTTCATAACCGCTTTTTTTTTTAAGTGGGGGATGGTGGATTATGTCTCCTCAAGATCTCTACAGCACCATTAACATCGTGTAGCTTCATAATGAGTTTGAATCCTTGCTCACATTGGGGCACACATGTTGTGATGAAGGCTGTTGGCCATTTGCCAACCGGTATGCCAGCCCTTGCCTTCGATTCTTTCGAGTGTGTCTAATCTTTCCATCTGCCTTTTTCGTGCCCTGGGACCTCTTAATATATCCTGAACAAGGCTTGCCATTTTTCCTCCTCTCTAATGAACGTAAGGCTATAAACCGAGAAATGCTAGGACCACTCACGCGTTAGCTTGTCTGGCAACCCTGCCTGCATAGGCAGAATGGAAACCGTAGGTAGCCATGTCTCTAGTCGAAGCACTGAAATATCACTGTTTGAAGGTTAGAATCCATTTCTAAGTCTCAAGCTGTGTTGCCCCGGAACAAAAAACAGTGGTAGATCTGCATATTTGGTAATAGTAAAGCGGATAAAAAAGGATGTGCATGTTTGGAGGTTTCTCATGCTTGCATTTTTTTTTATTGTCTTGTGCTTGCTGCTCTTATAACTTATAACGGTAGTAAATTGTAAGGGTGATACTTTTCATCCCCCCAAAAATTCTCAGTAACACCCACTTTCATAAGCAGTAAAAAAGGATATTTTTTCTAGCATGCTCAATAACGCCTCAATGTTACATTTTAATAATAGTATTGATTGACAAAAATATCACTATTTAACAGTAGCATTCCACTGACAGAATGACAATTAATGTACACCATGTCATTGAGTTCAATCTAGCGGTAGGGATCTACCGTTATATATTTGATGGTAGGGCCAACAGTCAAGATCAACCAATAATAGAATTCTACCGACAAGCTCGTGAGTGAGAATAGTGTGGTATTATTTAACAATTATAAAAAAAAATTTGAGTTTTACTAAGCATGTGGTGTTATTGAGAGAAATTAGGGTGCTGAAAAATCTGACCCAACTTGTAAACACAACAGAATTTTTGGTGATGTTATACGAATAGACTGGGCTTTAAAGGGTGAATGGAATGGTGGGCTTCCGAACCTGAGTTTGTTACAGAGACAACGAGAGGATTCTTATTCTTGTAGTCTAGTGTACGTGTTAATGGCATCTGAAAACAAATGGCCTCATGTCCGCCATTCATCCATGGCTGGAGCCAGGATATGCACGCTGTGGGACTCACAGTTGGGCGGTCCACCATTCGTGAATGTGCCGAGAATCTTTGTTGTGAATACGTTTGACGATTTTATTCAACCTTCTCAATTTTAATGAATTTTTTTCTTGTGGATAACGCTATTAAAGAAAAAAGATTCAATTCAGAGAACTTCCTCAACGAGCATCAAACTAGCCAGTGCTGACCGTTTTTTCTCCATGTATACCAGAAACGAGATCGAATGGCATCAATTCTGCTTAAGTTTGACTCTTCACTCCTATGCTTGTCCCAACTGCTTTCAACTATGTGGATAAGATTCCTGATTACCTCTCTTCATCCTCAACGGATGTTCTGGCTCATGTTCGGTGTCTTTCCATTACAAAAGTGCCTTGAACTGGACTATTTTACTTTATCAGTCTCCAGATTTCTTTGTTTTCTCATGCTACATAACTATAGTTGACATGGGACCGGACTGCGGCACTTGGCATCGCAAAACCTAGTGTCAGCAGACACTCACAGCATCATGATTGCATTTGGGAAAGCCGCTAGGAATTACTTAGATCATCTAAAAGGAAAAATATAGTGCGGGTGATCCAGGCCAAGGTGAAACCCTTCTGTTTGACATTAGGACTGAGAATTCAATCTTGTATGATGGTATCTGACTTCTGAAAAGAGGATAATTAAGACGGACAAATTGGCATATAGCTGCAGCAATGTGAGGGAATCGATTCTAATTTCAGTGCAGATCCCTACAAATGTGAATATGCAAAGAAACATATTCCCAACAACTCCTATTCCTACGGATTAGGCCAAGAATGTTGTATGACGACCTCCACTTTTCAAAGATAATCAATATATGAAATTTTCTGGAATTCGAATCTAGAGTGCATGTGTCAACTAACTTGGCTTAGAATATCCTAGTACTGCTTTTGCCTTTCTTTTTGCGAACCACTTGGCCGTGAACATATTATCCCCCAAGGATAAACTCAGCTATGTCTCCCTTGCAAATGGCAGATAACAGCCCAACCAGGGGAGCCGAAGCTTAAAAGTGAAATGGATAGAAAGCATGCTTGATGATGGAAGTTAATGGATTTGGCCAAATAATCGTAGAAGAAAAAAGAAGGTAATGTTTCATTTGATGAATCCTGCTTGACCAATTTGATTATGCAGCAAGTGGACGGGTACTATCGCCCAGAGAGGCCAGTACTGGACCACAGGACAAAGAACATATGACTGTGCTGTTTGCATTTTTTCACAGCAGCGGACATTAATGCTGTGGCGTATGTACTGGTATAGATTTTTAACGTAAGATTTAAAGATGGACTTCCTTGTTCCTCTCTTCTCTTAATCACTCTCGAAAAGAGCCCCAAGCCTTAGCATTTACTGACCTTCTTCCCTCTTGCATGCATCTTTTAGAAGATGCAGCTTTATTTTGATGAAATCTACCATCCCATTTATAGAGGCACATCCTTTGTTCGCTTCCATTTCAAAAGCCAAGCATAAAAACAGAGCCACATTATGAATGCCGTGTACTGGTTTTCACTGTACATTATTCCTTACCAGATT
This sequence comes from Houttuynia cordata, assembly GCA_039654745.1. Classification (NCBI taxonomy): domain Eukaryota; kingdom Viridiplantae; phylum Streptophyta; class Magnoliopsida; order Piperales; family Saururaceae; genus Houttuynia; species Houttuynia cordata. The sequence goes on from CM077506.1 coordinate 21,092,769, forward strand.
AAAACCTGATACCTCTTAGTGGACCTAATTTAGATGCGTCGTGTATGTTGCTAGGAGCATGGTCCCTCAGTTTAATTTAAGGCCGAGACATCCAGTGAGCTTGGACGGAAAAAAAGAAAAGAATCTCATGACGTTATGCCCACATCTGAGGATTTGCCCCTCCACGTAAGATTGATTAAAAAACAGAGACTTTCGGAAGTTGGAAAAGAATAGACGCTCATTTGCTTAATTCTCCTGATTCTGCCATCGGACAGGGTTCTTAGCTTAGAGAATCTGCTTTCACGCCGGCATATGCAACAACCATCAGTTCCCTAGACTCGAGACTCTGCACTATACAATTCAATGCACTACTAATGTAGTTAAAACCAACTTACAAGCTATGTTATAGGTTTGGTGTAGAGACTAGAGATTAGATGGAGATACATAGACTGAATAAATGAACAATATTGGACTAAAAACCCATCACAAACACTGGTTTTCTTTAATTGCTATTCTTTGTTCCTTTTCTTTCTATACAAAAGACACGACATGAGCACATTTCTCATCAGCCGATAACAAAAAAAAAAAAAGAAGAAAATCTACTCTAAAATAAAAGAGCAAAAAACATGAAAAACCCATACTAGACTCCATCCCATGTAGTAAAAAATGTTTCAAGAGCTCCAAACAATTGAGGTGATCATAGCCAGAGTGCCCCGGCCTCTTTAAGAAGAGGAACGAGCGTGCCGCTGATATGGGAAGCCATAACCCTGTCCATGGCCCCGACGAGCTTGCCACCGATGAAGACGACGGGGACGGGGGAGGCGGAGGGGCTGCCGAGCAAAGATAGGAGGCGCATGAGGGCCCTCTCCAGCTCCTTTCCCTGTGGAATCTCGTCCAGCTCGTACACCGTGGGGTGTACCCCAAGCCCGCAGAAGAGCCTCTTGATGGCATGGCACATGCAGCAGGAGCTCATGCTGAATATCACCACAGCGCTCTCACTCGCCAGCCGCTCAACCCTTTCCAACGGGTCGCCGGCCGTGATCCTGGCCGTCGGCGTGTAGGCCATCACCCACGGTTGCGCCTGGTACTGCATTCTGTTCTCAAACAGAAGATCTAACTAAAAGAGAAAGAAGACAAGGTGCAGGGAGACAAGTGAAAGCAGTAGGACTTGAGAGGCTTGTGAATCAGGTGGAGTTGGGAGTGCATTTATAGGAGGGGAAGGGAAGAAGAGGGGCAGTGTGGGGAAAGGATATGGGGCTGATGTGGATTTGTCGTCAGCGCATGCAGCTTAGATCATCAGGAAAAAGAGAATCGGACATTACTGGAGAGGACAGATGGAATGTTTTAATTAAAAACCCATTAGATAAAGAAATGAGAACAGAAGAAAAGGCTGAGTGGGCTGTGCTAGGAATGAGGTAAGGGGGAGGGCGGCCAACGACAGGCTTTTCAGGTGCGACCACTGTTGGTTAGGATTTAGGAGGCAGCTATATGTGCGTCCTTGTTGTCGGCTGGGCCTGGAAAAGAAAGGAACTTGGGATGCGGGGTAAGGGGTGGTGATCACGGGTGATCCCAGTGGTTAAATCAAAGATCATGAAGGATGGGGGTTTTAGACCAATGCTTGCACAAGTTTGCGCAGATCCAACGTCAGCCATTCCGAAGAAGTTACTGCAACACGGATAACTACACTTTAATTAGATGCGCGTGCCTGAATTTGAGGTTAGTTTACATTCTTTTCTTGTCGTCTTTTACCATATTGATTTTTAAACTCCAAAACCAATCGAAAGAATATAGTTTACATACGTCCGATGAACCTCGGTGCCAAGGTTTGGCAAATTCATCCAAACCCGTGAAGCTCCACGATATTTAAGTCTCAAACTACTAAGTACAGAAGAAGTAAACCAAAAATAAACTAGAACTTATTATAAAAAAAAACCTAGAACTTCGGACTTCAAAGTGCATTTGACAACTTCAATGAGAGAGAACAATATTTGCAAAAAATTTTGGAACTCAAAGAGATCATCAGAGAGACATTATAGGGAGAGGGATGCCTTGGCATTGTTCAAGCAAGACGTGCTTTTCCTTTTGGGTGAAAGGTCTAGTATGTCATAACTCATGAGCAATGAGAAGACTTGGCATGAGGGCGGGGCTGCCGAAAGAAAAGTGGCATATTGCAGCATCCTGTTTGCCGGGGTGGAAGCAGGGACATTTCCGAAATTCGGCCCAACCAACTTTCTGGTCGGAGCTCGGCGGTGGCGGTGGCGGTGGCGGCGGTACGAACGCGGCGATGCCTGGCGACATGCCCAGCGACAAAGCCTCATCGATCAGCGGGCTTCTTCTTGATTCCAGCAGTTGGGCGTCGTCAGACTTTGTTGGGCATGCATGCATCATGCTGCTGCTCTGCTTTCTCCTTCTCCTTCCCTGCACGTAATCATTACCTTTAAATTCATTCACATGCCTACACAACCAAAAAGAATGTGGGCTTATGCATGTTCCCGTTGGCTTAGATCTGAAAAAAATATTGGGTGGAAGTTTTTTTTTGTAGTTATGTTGGATGAAGGGGCGACATTAAGGTATGTCCATCAGAAAGGTATATTTATCAGAAGGTATGTTAACAGTCAAGACTGAAGGTGGCCTTCTCTTATGTTTCGGTTTAACGATGGCTTAATCTATGGAGCGACGAAAGCAGTTCAACGCAATGTTTTGATTATGGACTCAATTACAGAAATTTATCGAAGGCTTGATCTTTTTTACAGTAATCAATCACATAGGCTAGTTTTTTCAGTCCAAATTACTATAGCTAGGCTCGTTGCTTTCATTTGGTATGTTACTATCTATCTTCGGAGTTTCTTTCTTTACAAGACTCTCTTTCATGTGTTTCATTGTTGCTTTCATTTGGTATGTTACTTTCTGCTGCTGGCTCCTTCCCCTTCTCTAGCTTTCATTTGGCTGAGCTCGGAGTGCAAGGCTCATGTCTGCTCTCTCTCTCTCTCTCTCTCTCGTTGTTATCCAAATATTTGACTTAGCTAAGTGAGTTAAAATTTGGTTCTCATAGCTGTGTTCTTGTCTCCCTATATGTAGAAACCTATGGGGGCTTCCCCCATGCACCTGAACCTTCGAAGTAATGAAAGAATCCTGCAGACCCATGACAGCACTGGAAAACAGAAAGTTGCACCTTCTCGTGATTTGAGCATCTGAATTTTGAAGCTGATCAATTTCGTTGGAGTACCTATATTCTTTGACTTGTCACAAAAAGAAGAAGAGGCTATATATAAGCGTGCGTATGGCAATGTGGCAGTCTTAATCAGGACTCACAATATGAACTCTCACAGTCTCACTTTGATTGTTTCTTTTTTTCTTTCGATAAATCACTTTGATTGTTTCTCCGTCCGTCATCCGTCCCGTACTAATAGTTGGATAGGAAAAATGCGTGTACCATATTAGTTTGCTGCTCAATTTAAGTGGTTAAGTACTTGAAAAGAGTTTTAGAAGCTTGTACAACTCATCTGCGAGCTTAGCTTGTGAGATGATAAGATGAGTTGTAAGAAGCTTGCGTGCTGCTTCTTTTATAAGTACCCAGGCTAAGCTTTTACCATTCTCTTGGTTGTAAACCTCTCAAATGTAGCTTTTAGCACGGGACGGAGGAGTATTTTTTAAAAGTATCTTCAAAATGTAAAGAACGTATGAAACATTTTCATGGTGCATAGCCATCACGCGTATAACATCTTAAGGTCAACTATTCAGTGGATACATCATACATGATCATTATACATTACACTACAATCACCCCTTTTTTTGTACATTATTTATTGCCACCTCGGCATCTCCCGAGTCTCGACAAACTGATTAGAAGAACCCTAAAAATCCTCTTAGTTTACTATCATCCATGGCCTTATTGGTTGTGGGCCTTCTGGCTAGTTAGTATAATTCAATCAGCAAGCCCACAAGCTAAAATGATGGCAAGGCTGACAAGAAACAAGTGAACTTTCGTTTTCTTTTCCTTTCTTTGTTCATGCCTTGCCTGAAGATCACAATGCCACATTAGATCGAGATATATCGTTGCTTAATTATTAATAGCTTAAGCTATTAGCCAAGCAATTATAGAGATGTTTTCGCTATATGACATTGTTCAAAGAATTCTTCAAAGGCCGCAGGTAGGTAGAGAGCTGTTGTGACCTCTTTGGAAGTGTCATACATGATAGAGTAACAATGGGTGATCAATGGAAGACGCAAACAATTCAATGTTTTTTTTAAAAAGAAGTTTCAATGTCTTCGCACTTTTGTCTTAAATATTATAACCATAACACGGTGGATGACCTGTTTGAGTCTTTAGCAAACTTGCTGCTGTCTCTATATGTTTTTTTCCAAACTTTTTGTGATGCACTATGTAGAGTTTTTCTTCTCTGTTAATTTAGGTGCCATTCTCTTGATTCTAGATGATACCACATTGGCTGATGTTGCAACTTGCACATAGAGACCAGCAGTATGCAGCTGGTATTTTGATGGCAGCTTGTTAAGTTTTTGTTTAACTGTAACACATAATTACATATATAGCTATAAGCCATGGACAGGTCTTAAATTTATTTCTCGATTAAAGATTCCATCAATCCTTTGTTTGCTAAGATTCCTATCCGTACTTCAGTACTACCCATCTAATAAAATGGGAAAAGTTTAAATGAGATCGTTCTCATATAACTTATATGAGGCCACTTTAAATCATAGCCTTTAGATCTTGATCTAACGGTTACAAATAGCTATAATGATCTCACCCACTCCCTGATGTGACACACTCACCTACCCACTGATTTAATATCCATCCTCCGATCAGAATCCAATGGCTATAAAGATTGGCCTCATGCTCCTTATATGAGAACGATCTCATGTAAACCCTTCCCTAAGAAAATTTAGGTAATCTGAGCATTTATGAACATTAAGGCACTGCCCAATTAGAGATGCTAATTTGTACACGGCAACGTCGACGTGCCATCAATTAATAAGATTCATAACTATTTCAACAAAAATATAGATAGGGAGTAGATCCTCGACTTGAATCGTTTTTAAAAAATGTGGGCCGCACCTTCTCGTAGCAGCTGGCATTGCAATTGCTAGTTTCATCTGCACTAACTATGTGTGGTTACCATATGCCAAGTAATGCATATTATCTGAATCATCATCCATTGCTTCTATTTTTCATCTTTATCTGCATTTTTTCCAAGTTCTTGTAATGTAATGCGTGCGGTGAGTTTTCCAAGTTCTTGTAGCTGCTCTTTGGTCTGGCCACCAAACTCACCGCACACGCGTCATGTGCTGGACCCACCATACGTACATATTAGGTGATTGGGCTCCCACTCGTGTCGGCAGGCAGAAGAAAAAAAATCTAAAACCTTAATCCACTCGCTTCGTCGGAGAAGTTGTTGACTAGACCAGGAGCGTGTGTCTCATGCAAATCGCGCTTCATCACGTGTCCCATATGTACAGAAATTGATATGGAGTAATTAGGTAGATAGATGAATTAATTAAGCAAATTTAAAAGGTTCAACAACTGCAAAGCACAGATTATGGTTTTGAGCCTCCTGTTTTGCCAAACAATAAACCTATAAATATTGTATCAAAAGAATAGTAGTCCATACATACTATAGTATACTGTATAATGTATGTTATGCATCCAATAATAGTCCAAGGCAATCGCCTTTTTCCACAGGTCAGATTGGGGAATTAGCTAGAAGGGGAGTACGTAAAACATGGAGTATTTTCACTTGTTTTTCATATAACTAGAATGTCCTTCTATTTGTACACTTGGTTAAGTGTAGAAATTTGCATCTTCTCTTCGCGTTCATTTTGTGAATTAACTTCACTATATTTTGAGCAGGTTTACGTTCATGCTAGGGGCTATCACTTTCCTATTAGAGATCAGTCATCCGTGACCGATGATTATTATTATGTGGGGATACCCTTAAGTAGAATTAGTTTGGAGGTACTCCCCAACAGCTCACACGTTTATTTACAAGTTACAACCAGGAAATGCATTCCTTGAGCCAATACCTCCAAACACATACTTTGAAAAATACATCTGCATACATCTTAATTATACGGCTCATTAAACCCCATCTTGGAATTGTTTGAATGCTTTTATCAAAGGAAAGAAATGCTACTCTAGAGAACTGGCATTGACTATCTGAAGTTACAAACCTCACTATGTGCACCAAGGTAAGGAAAGACGGTTTGTACAAACCACGCGTGATTACCTGTGGATTATACACAGAGTTGCTATGTATTGCCGATAGATACGTAGCAAAATCCTCGTATTTTTGACTTTCTGTTTGCACAAGGGAATTGACATTGCAGCCCTCCCAGAGATTTGAAAAAGAAAAGAAAAAAAGGCTCTTGTACACTGGAACCAGTTCTCTGCCATCTTCCTTTGATAACACTAATGTCCTCTGTTTCATTAAGCTTCTTCTTAAGGCCAGATCCCGCCGTGTGAATGAAATTCTGATGAAAAGCTTCAGTCTTTTGCATGATCTTGTTCTACCCGTGGGAAAACGCGGACAGGACAACCAAATGGACGTTGTTGAGGCGTAATTCCGGCTAGGACAATTGTTGTCTTTGAGCATCGGATTGGATATAGTGAAATGGGCTGCTTCCCCTGTTTCGATTATAGGGAGGAGGAGGGCTTGAACCCAGTAAAAAAGAGCAGCCATGACCGGAAGGAAGGGAATCCGATCATTGAATCCCATATTTCTAAATCATCATCAGGTCGGTCTTCATCTCTTGTCTATTTGAATCAAATTAAGGACTTTTTATAAAGATATATTTTTTGTGCAAGTGCTTGCGGTTCGCCAGTTTTTGAAGTCTAGACGTTAGATATGCCTTAGCTCGATTCATTCTTTGTTGGGTACGTTTGAATGTGGACTAATCTGAAATATACATGTTATTTATCTGTTGGCGTGCTTGATAATTGAATGTCAAATTTCTGTCTTTAACATTATTGTGATTGATTATGCACAAGTAATGATCTCAGTGCTTTGCTAACTCTTACTGGTTACATCCTTGGGTTCTATCTACATCCCTGGTAGGTGATGAGCATTCAAAATGGGTTTATTCATTAATTTTTCTATGAGAAATATCTATGTTGCAATTGATAACGAGCTGAAGCTAGTGAGACCATGGTGAACGATGCTTTCTGAGAAAAAGAAACGTAATTATACTGCATGACGGACTTTTCTTTAGTTTTATTTTGATCCCCACAATTGAATTTTCATTCAAAGCTTTGATTTACAATTGGTAGTCTTAGCATTTCTTAAGTCATTTGTGCATTTCTTTGACGTGGTTTTCTTAAATTCTGATTTTTGTTCTTGGATGGAGTGAAGGAGCTGATAGACTCAAATCAAGAAGCATTACTGGTTCAAAAAAAGAATCAGGGAGTCCCAGGGGTCTTTCTGATGTTAACATTGCCGCACATACATTTAGCTTCCGAGAACTTGCTGCTGCAACCAAGAATTTCAGACCAGAATGCTTTCTTGGGGAAGGGGGATTTGGACGTGTATATAAAGGTCGCTTAGAAAGCACGGGTCAGGTAAAGAAAAGAGTTCCTCGTTTTGCAATATTCTGCCAAAGTCGAATGCATCTTATGTTTACAATGTTAGGACATTTTTTTAGTTAAGGGAGAAATGCATGCAATAGAGACATGTTGTTCTTGCTTGACTTTTATGTTTTCGTAGCAGGTTGTGGCTGTAAAGCAACTAGATAGAAATGGGCTCCAAGGAAATAGAGAATTTCTTGTGGAGGTTCTTATGCTAAGTCTCCTTCATCATCCCAATCTTGTTAACTTGCTTGGTTATTGTGCCGATGGAGATCAGCGGCTTCTTGTCTACGAGTTTATGCCACTGGGATCTTTGGAAGATCATTTACATGGTGACTATGGATGACTTTTCATTTGCTATATGTTGAACTGTAATCAACAAATTTTGTCAAGTATCTGTGACACAGGAATGCTTTCTGATCATGAAAATCGCAATTGCAACACTCACTTAGCCATTCTTATATTTACGCTGTGGTGTAATTCATTCCTGCGATCATTTGGAGTGGATCACAATACATAAATCGATATGATAACAAAAATAATTTCTTAAAAATTCCTTCTCCATCCTTCTAACAGTAGATTTCTTGAATGCTGACAATTATACTTAACTGGGGCTACATAAAATGCTTTCTAGATCTTCCACCTGACAAGGAACCATTGGATTGGAACACAAGGATGAAGATTGCAGCTTGTGCCGCCAAAGGTCTGGAATACCTGCACGATAAAGCAAATCCTCCTGTTATCTACAGGGACTTCAAGTCATCAAACATCTTACTGCATGAGGATTTTCATCCAAAATTGTCCGACTTTGGACTAGCAAAATTGGGCCCTACAGGAGATAAATCCCATGTCTCTACGAGGGTCATGGGTACGTATGGCTACTGTGCGCCTGAATATGCAATGACTGGACAACTGACAGTAAAATCCGATGTGTACAGTTTTGGAGTAGTATTTTTGGAGCTCATAACTGGCAGGAAGGCAATTGATAGTACACGTGCTCATGGCGAACAGAATCTTGTGTCATGGGTAAGCCTTTCCAATTAATTCACCTTGATTTAGATATAAAACTCTACTTCTACTCTGATCCTTAGATGATCTATATTGGTGAATGATACTGTTTATTGTTTTTTGCTTCCCTTAGAATATGTAGCTATATATTTACTGAGAAGGGAAAAAAAAGAAAGTGAAGGTATTGAATGGAGATGCCAAGACTTGCAAATATGTGCAATTTTATACGTAGTTTTTCCAATTCTTCTAAAGAATTATGTTTCCGATTCAATAATTATGTGAGCAGAAATGCTTGTTTTGGGTTTCAGGCTCGTCCAATGTTCAATGACAGAAGGAAATTTCCAAAACTGGCAGATCCACGGCTTCAAGGGCGGTATCCGATGCGTGGGCTGTACCAGGCTTTAGCAGTGGCTCACATGTGTATCCAAGAACAATCAGCCACCCGACCGCTGATTGGGGATGTGGTGACTGCTCTTTCTTATTTGGCCTCACAGCCCTATGATCCCAACTCAGCTCCTCCCCCCTCTCTGCGTGATAATGAAGAGAGAAGAAAAGAGAGACCGGATAACCAAGGTGGAGGAATAGCTAATAGTGAAGGTGGAGGAAGGTCTGCACGTAGGTGGGACGTGAATGCATCTGAGAGAGATGACTCTCCAAAAGAGACAACTAGGATCTTGAACCGTGATCGAGACAGAGAACAAGCAGTTGCAGAGGCCAAGTTGTGGGGAGAGAACTGGCGGGAAAAGAGGCGAGCACAAGGCAGTAATGATGGTACAAATGAGTAGGTTTCCATCTGAAACTCTTTGGTATCTCTTTTGTATAATGGCCGGAAAAATGGTCAGTGCTGCGATGAATGTATATTGGCAGACGAAAGCGAATATGTGACAGATTTGTTATGAATGTGCAGGTTATAAGAAATTTTGCAAGAACTAATAACAGATGATTTTCTTTCCATTCACACTTCACAGATGCACCGTTTATTTTAGCAAGTTATCATCGGTCTCCCTACTCCTAATTTGAACTTCCATTTATGTTTAAAGGTTATTCCTACTTCAAAGTCTTGAAACCAATTATTGAATAAGGAGGCCGTTATATGTATAAGTAGCTACTAGCTAGTGATATTGACAAGGCCTATCCTGCAACTACCTGCAAGAAAGTTGGTTCGATTAATCACGGAACATACAATTTCTTAGCTTGGAGACAACAGGGAATGAAGTTAAATGTTAGTGCATAGATATCTAGTATTGAAATTATTGATTAGTGATCTATAAGACTACTACCTATGGGTAATTGAGTACTTAAAAATCATGTCTCATATATAATGCTTCTAAAATCACCTAAAATAGAATAAAAAATAATTGCAATCAAACATAAAGTTCTCGCGTGAAGTCTGATCTTCTTGCATTAATGCACTTCTTTTAATAGAAATATATTCTGCATGATAAAGAATTAATGTGTCTAAAAAAGTGGAATAGGTACTGCTGTAAAACATTCAACGTGGATATCTGAGTATGATGATGATTTTCTTATGCCTTCCAAGTACATGAATGCGTCAAAGTCCTAGTGCTAGGGACTGAGGTTATGAAGCAGAAAAATCCAAACAAACTTCAATAGCCTTTGTAAATTGTAATTCAAGGGTGAGTTGGAGTTGTTGACCTGGGGCCATATTAGGAAACGGGCCTTCAAATCTTGTTCTAGTTTGCCCCATTAAATTTTCACTTACTCAAAATGACCTCGTTCGAGCTTTATGTTCTGCTTATCATGCCTTAATGTTCTGCTTCAGTGCTTCTCATGTTGTACTAATGGAGCACCGGACACCAATGCTTCTCATGTCAGGGGGCCTGGGAGCCTTCTTTTTTTTATAAAATCCTAGGGGCCTTCGATGGTGCATTCCTGTGGCAGCACCTTTGGGTTAGTGTCACATCCTTCTGTTTCTTGTACAACATGTACAGTGTTATCTGCATGATCTCCAAGATGAACCCTAGAATGTTCGGCACCTGTTTACAGTTAATCTTTCATATTAAAGTCAGGAGTTAAATGTTAACAAACGCACGGAGGAATTGGGTTATCGGTTGGTCACTTACAGCTACAAAGTAATCTTTTTTTAATTGTCCATAAGCATACCACAGGATTGCTCTTAATGTCAGGAAGATGGACAACTGAAGAGGTATACATTCAAGACTCTCTGTCCTTATGACATGACCGTGAGGAAGAAAAAACATTTAGTAATTTTAAGACGGGGTCAATGACTTAAACATTAGCCTTTAGCCATTAGCATACGAACTTAGCCAAAAAATGAGGATCATTGATGTGTTAGAGATTTATTAATTTATATACCCCGAATTAAAGTATTTAGTCTTTAGTCTATAGTTAATTACTTGTCTTTGTATATGATTAATATTTGTGAGCTCAAATTATACACGTAATATTTTATGCTTTAATGAGTATTTAAGGGTTCAATTATGTATAAGTGACATTTAGGTTTATTGGACCTCATTTCAAATGCAAAAGATTAGTCCTCTATTTTTACAATGCAATATTAAATAGTTTTAAAGTGCATTTGGATGTTATTCTAACTTGAACCTTGATGCAAGTTGTTCAACCGACCTCCAAATAGCACCTACATGTCACATTGCCCCAAGTACACCTTGACATTTTCCAATTCATCATGTCTGGTTTTATAGGCCGAAGTCGCATCACAGTTTCTCTTTCCCAGTTGATCCTCTCCGTTGACAAGCATGTCCCGGACCCATAAACCTAATGCTTACCATTAAATTCTCCGTTCATAATTATATAATTCAATCACAATTTGACTAAGCTTAAGCCACCAGAGAAGGAAAAACAGATCCATTCTGACCAAACTTCACTGGGTCATTGTCAAAAGGCCGCCCCAATTAGAAACAATTCAACTCTCATCCGTCCATTTTTTGAATGTTTCCTAAAGGCTAAATTGGGGCTCATCACGCTTGTGGGTTGACTTCCAGCCTCGTCGGCCCCTTCTCTCTTTCACTAATCTTGTGCTTTAACTAGTCGAATTTCATTAATATTATGTTGAAATTGAACTAACCCGTATTATGAGTCTATGGCCATAGCCATTGAAAATCACCCAAAAAGTCCCAAATCCTAAGTTTAAATCAAGATGTTCAAGTTGAATACATCATATTTAATGAGATGATTTGGCCGGACTGACTCATGTCCCAATCCCAAGCCACCTACTATTGGGCTTGCTCCTAGTTGGGCTCAGCTACTTTGACCAGCTAATCAGCTCACCCAATCGAGAATCTCCACGTAAGCAACATCCCTGTATAAGCTCGTCATTAGCAGCAGCGGATTAGAAGGAGATTAACAAGCCAATAAGACTAGACTAATCATCAGAAAAAATGCCTAATTAAAAAAAGGTGGAAATTATCCGCCATGATTTTCCCCATTTGCCTTTCCAAAATTCCATCTTCTCCTTTTGCCGGAGCCGCCGCTGCAGATTGGGAGCATCTGATCTCCGGTGCCGGAGCTCGCCGGCGGGATCTGAGGCGGGGAGTGTTTCTGGGGGACGCGGAATCTGCGGAAAGCGAATGGCTTTATCAGTGATTGTCAGCTTTTTGGGATAGAGTTACCTTTCTTAGCTCTGATAAGTGTGTAGATCTTGGGATTTTGGGCGATCGGAGAGGGGAGGAAGCGGGCGGTGAGTGGAGATGTACGCTCCGCGGCCGTTGCAGGGCTCGGATTCGATGTCCGGTGCCGGCGCGGGTGATTCGCAGTCGAGGAGAATCTATCAAGTCTGGAAGGGCAGCAACGTGAGTACCAGTCTGCTTTCTAGGGCCTTATAGCTATTCATCTTTGCGCACGCCCAAAACCCTCTAAACATGAGGCATTATTTCATTCTTTTATTTACCATTTTTGCTTATCTTATGGAAATTTGAGCTTGGATCCCGAGCTCCGAGGGTGGATGTTGTGATGTGTCTGTTTGAATTATACTAAGTTAGTTTGTTAATTCATAGATATAAGCATTTTGTTCTTTTCTTGGAGGTTCCGCTTGTTAATTGACCATATCCTTATGCAGTCTGCAACTTAACACTCTGGTCCTAGGTGTTTAATTGCTTTAGTCAGTTTACATCCATCAACTTAGACATGGAATTTCTTTCTGGACTAATGTGCTAATTCTCACAAGTAATTATGGACCCTGAAATGTGGGCGTTTCCGCATTTTGGCTCTGAAGCGCTCTGGTCTTGTGCTCGGTCTTACTGTCCAGTTGCCTCTAGAGTTTATACACGGAAAGTTTTGAGTTTGCATCATAAATAGGTGATAGGTTTGATAATTAGTGTGCTCTCTGATTGATACTCTGCGAAAGATAACAAATGATATTAATTAGTTCCTGGTTATGTCTGATGCAGGTATTTTTACTTGGTGGGAGGTTTATATTTGGCCCAGATGCAAGGTCTTTGTTGCTAACTATATTCCTTATTGCTGCCCCGGTTGCAGTTTTCTGCGTATTTGTTGCTAGAAAACTTATGCATGATTTTTCTCATCACCTTGGAATATCGGTAATGGTTGTGGCTGTTGCAGTTACAGTTTATGTGAGTATCCTTTCTACCTAGATTTTATTGAACTTTCGTAGCTTTCTTATACTGACATGCCATTTGAACTTAGCATGAGCTACTCTGATTATCTGACGCCTCTGGTGTATTCAGTTATGAAGTAATATGCTCTTTAAATATGACATTGAGTGTGTTTAATTTGTATAGCTCTACTTTTAGATGTTAAAAAACTTGCCACTATATTTCTTTGTATGGATTTTGTACCATTTTGATCCCGATAAGAGTGAAACGCAGTATATAATCCATGCTGCCAACCCCAGATAGCTGGGATAAGACGTGTGATGATGACTGCGACGATGGTACTTTTAGATGTTAGTGGCCATTAGGATGAATGGTATCCGGACAAGTACGTTTTGGAATTGCTGACAACTTGTGTATGAGGGTCTTTGTATCTAGTCATCTGAAAACAGAAATGGGGCAGACAGTGATGAAAGTATATTTAAAATTATGCATTCAGTTGAACTTTGGTTGTCCTAAAGTTTAAAACAACTTCTGTCTTTTGTACACGGTTTGCATATGAGTCTGGATGTGCACATCAACTTTTAGGCCCCGCAAGAACTTCTCCCCTCTTTGTGTCATAGGCTATGTCAGTGACTATTTTGTGCTTATCATAGTAGATTTGTCTTTAACATCATGCCTGCATTGTCATAGAATTTTTAGTGCAATCACCTGAGCATGTATATAGTGCATTTAAGCTTGTCTCGTTTGATTCAATTCTGCATACCTCAATCTTTTTGTGTTCATCATTGATAGTGAAATGAAATGTAAAGAAATGATCTTTTACCAAATCTTCTCATTTGAGTCTCACCCCACTAGTTTTGCCTTACTCGGTACTCTATGACTAATATAACAGTTTTAAGTAGTTTGAAAATAAAGTGAATCCTTTGTTATCATATTGCTGTAGCTATTATAGCTGTCATAATTCTGACAAATACTCATAATTGTATTCACCAAAAATCCGTTGACTTTTCAGAAGCTATGATGGAGCAGGTTTCTTGTATTTAGAAATATAAACTTATTAGTGAGGATGTTTGTAGGAAAAGATAAGACGATATAATCAATACAACTTTTTTATGACTTTGATCGATAACTCAGTGTGCTACACACCATCTCCGCCTTTGGATAATGATAAACTTCCAATGGATCTGTCCAACGAAATTCTCCAACAATGATGCGTTAAAATTTGGTTCCGTAACTTTTCGTGTAAACCTAAGTCATACAGTAGGCTGTTTCTCTCGCAAAAATGTACTTGGTTAACAGCACCTGATTCCATGATGAACAGAGTACAATATGTGAACAGAAAGTATTATCCAATTAAAGGTCAGTTGGATAGAGCGGAAGGAGATAGCCCCAATTTGTAGAGGGAGGAGCAAGATTAATTGGTTTAAGTCGTCAGGATTTGATGCATGAGGATCAATGCCCTGAATTTTGATGTCTGTTATACAACTTAACAGATGAGATTCTTAACTGAAGTACGTGAAACGGGAAAACAATCCAATGCCAGTTTTACCTCCATATCAGATCGTAATTGCCAGAAGTTCAAATATGTGTTTCATGGATAACTAAAACATTATTTTTTCAACCAATTTTGATGTTATTAGTAAGTAAAGTTTTAAAGGTGGGGTAACAAGATAACAGCAGAAGATTTAGTGGGTCACGGATGATTGCTATTGAGTCATCACAACATGCCTGTTTGAATGTATGGACAAGTTGTGTATTTTTTTACTGTTGTTTGAAGTTAGTATACTAGCTTATATACTAGATAAGACCTTTCACGGCCTTGTCTAGTATAGAATGTTTGATTATAATGTACAACAAAGAAATTTTATATATAGCTGACAGAGGAGGCAAGTTGGTTGTGATCATTACATCATGGTAAAATTTTAAATAAAATGTTACTACCAGTGTTTAGAAATTTATCTGAGGCACCTCTCATGCCACAAAGTGACACATGAGCGGATTGCCTTGGCAACATATTCCACCGTTGGGATGTCAGTGATAACTCTTATTCCAAGGTGGCAAGAGAGATTATCAAGGAGAGGATCTGGGCAGTTCTTTCTTATTTTCCTATTATTATGACAACCATTTATTCTTTTCAAAGAAAAACTTCAACTTATACGTTGTGTGGATGTACATATGTATATGTATATTTGTAAAGGGAAAACCATTGTGCCAGCATAAGCTGTAGTTCTTCTGCACTCGAGACTGCCTAACCGAAAATGATGGTGGAAAGTGGTAGAGGGCAGGGCGGGATCCCTCCACCCGGCAGCCCCATGTGGCCCAATATGGCTTTGTGGCTCTTTGACACGGAATAAGGAGGATGAGGGTTGATTGCATAGTCTTTGCTGAGGAGATCCACATATGCTTAAATATATGCAAGTAATGCATATTTGTCAACTATTACAAGTTTTACTTCATAAAAAAATGTAAAATCTAGATGCTAAACACGTATATTCTGTAATTTCCTTAAACAGTCATGTCATCAAAACTCTGAAGATTCTCAGTCTCTTCGTGATCTCGGCTAGACCTCCTTATTATGGGCATCAGACATATCAGGTAGATTCGATATGGCCAACCTTCTTTAAAGGAGTTAATATAAAGCATACTACATGTCTATGCTTCATGGAATGAGGCATTAAAATGTATGGGTTTAGGCATGAGCACAGCAAGAACTTCTGAGGAATAATATATTTTCAGACTTTTAATTTTTTTATGAGTACTTGGTACTAATAAAATGTATTTAAAGCGTATGGATTAGCTTATGAAGGTTGCCATTGCCTTGCATGTGTATAATGTGGAGAAAGCAATGAAGTTTTATATAAAGTGCATATCTCTTAGCTCTAGTTTGGAGACATGACATATATAACTGGTTAAAGTGTTCAAGAATGATGAGTTTATGGTTGTGAGGATGAACAGGATGCTTACGGAATGCTTGTTTTAAATGATTGGGATTGGGATAAGCAATGGTCATGCCTTTCTTAAACATTGGGAAGTTCACTTGGTTGATATTTCATAGTTAAACTTAGCATGTAAGCTTAATCAGTTCCATAGTCAAACAATCAGGAGAACAGGTGACGACTAAGCTATATGGTAACTAATAATTTTGGTTGTATAAGGTCAAGGCTATAACAGAAATATTTCAATTTATCTTTGTCTCTGTGGTGTCCATGCCTCATATGTGTTTTGTATAACTTAGCTTGTTTTATAGCTTCCATTGACAAGTGATGTTCGTTTTGGCTTCTTCCAGGACTTGGCACTTCTTCTTCTTACATCTGGAAGAGATCCAGGTATTATACCGCGTAATGCTCATCCTCCAGAGCCTGAAAGTTTTGAAGGGAGTGCTGAAGTTGGAGGTGGCCAAACTCCACAGCTACGCTTACCCAGGATGAAAGATGTCATTGTTAATGGAATTACTGTGAAGATCAAGTACTGTGATACATGCATGCTTTATAGACCTCCTCGCTGTTCACATTGCTCGATCTGTAACAATTGTGTGCAGCGTTTTGATCACCACTGCCCGTGGGTTGGCCAGTGTATTGGGCTGGTATGTGATCGAAAATGTGAGAAACATTGTATTAAGTTTTGATCATTGTCCTGAAGATAGAAGTAAAAACATGAAACAAGAAAGTGATGAAAGTTTATTTAGTAGGTATATATAATTCTATATAGATTGATATTATGATAGGGCTGAATGGTGAAGCAGAATCGGTGTATTAAAAACAAGAAATGGGTTTAGGTAGTGAAGATGAAGTTACTGGACTGTGGTCTGTTTATTATTTCTGTCCTTGTGGTCCTGCCCTTGAATTTTGTGAGGGTTTTTTTTTTCATAATTGTCATGTCAGAGGTCTTTAGAAAGTAAAAAAAATGAAAGCTTACGATAACAATTGCTCTTTTTGTTCAATTGTCCTGCATCTGAGAGTTTTCTGTTTACATGTTTATTTCTTTGGAGCCATAGTGTTCCTTTGCTAATTGTTTTATGTAACTTTTAAAATGCAGCGGAATTATAGATTCTTTTTCATGTTTGTGTTCTCAACGACTCTGCTGTGCATATATGTGTTTGCATTTTGCTGGGTCTATATCAAGAAGATTATGGATGCTGAAGACAAATCAATCTGGAAAGCTATGGCCAGAACTCCCGCATCCATTGCACTTATTGCTTATACTTTCATATCTGTTTGGTTCGTAGGTGGACTAACTGTTTTCCATCTATATCTCATCAGCACAAATCAGGTAGTGAAGCTATTTTGATGCAAACGTGACGCAACTATTATTCCTTGATTAAAGTCGTTCTATATATTAATGGTCATCATTAATCTTGATAATTCTGTGGCAGACAACTTATGAAAATTTTCGATACCGGTATGATCGGCGAGCCAACCCATATAACAGAGGGGTGGTGGAGAACTTCAAAGAGATTTTCTGCTCAAGTATTCCTTCGTCAAAGAACAGATTTAGGGCGAAGGCACCTCAAGAACCATCAGGATTACAGGCAAGATCTGCAGGTGGAGGATTTATGAGCCCAAACATGGGGAAGGTTGTGGGCGACCTGGACATGGGAAGAAAGCCAGTCTGGGCTCCCAATGCAGGAGCAGTGGTGGGTGATCTAGAAGGGGGCCTGGCCGGTGATGCATTTGACAGCAAGGGAGGTGGTTACAACGGTAGCATCAGTTCTCCAGATCTTAGCCAGGCAGTTCCTGACATTGGAAACGAGGGTCCAGCAATAGTACACCCTAGGCGCTCTAGTTGGGGACGGAAAAGTGGGAGCTGGGACATTTCACCTGAGGTTTTGGGTTTATCCTCTGGAGCTGGGGACTCTAATCGAATTGGGAAAATGCCTGGTCAACAGAAACATCAACTGTAGGCGGTAAGGATCAACATGGTGACTGGACTTGACGGATGGTTTGGTATGATGATCTCTCGGTCATATTTGAAGTCTTATAGGCACAATGTATTTCGGAGAAATGGTGTGACACTTGAATTATAATGCGTTGTACTGATGTATGTCCAATTTTACGTTCAGTTGATTTGGCTTGTCCACTGATTCTTAATGTGAGGGCGTTGAGGGGAATGTGTTGGTTACTTTCTTACTGTTCCTGTTATTTGGGTGTAAAGGGATGGTTAATTGGTGATGCGAGTAATATGCTTTTGCACGAATTACCCAAAAAAAAATGCTTTTGCACAGTGCCTATCCATTTCTTCTTTTTTCCTAACAGATGCTGGTGTTCTATTCAGAAACTTAATGCGGTACACCAAACTTTGGCCACTATGTTGACAGCAATATTACATGTCCACCTAATTTCCATTCTCCCTGTTATAATAACTTCTCTCATATGTAGGTTTTCATGGTAGGAAGGCCTATAAGCAGTGAAGTTCTGAGCTGGAAGATAGTCGGATCTACATAAGTTGACGGAGTGACTCTTCGTAACAATTCTCTTCTTCAATTGGTTGCTGCAAGAAAGTGAAAGCGAATGGATTTAAATCCAATGTGCTATGATGGTATTTTGCTAGGTCCTTACCTTCTTGGTGCACTCTGGATGCTGAAGAAGTTAAAATTTGCGAACAATAAGTTAAACAAGATGCTTTTTGGTGGTTTTGCTAAGTTGCAACTGGCAACCACGACAAATGATGCCTTGCCAAAAGAATACATGCGTAAATGATTGACCTTGAAACAATGTTTTGCTTCTCCGCAGAATCAATTCCCTCTTTCAGGTATCAGTGGGGACACTTTTTTTCGTGGGTTTTCCCTTTAGTATCAATATAATGCATAATGTGGAGAGATCCCACCAATTCATCAAAGGCTGAATTGACAACAAAGGATTGAAAGTTGTGCGTCTAATTATGTCAAGTTCCAATGTGAAAAGCAGCTCCACAAGTAAAATTACTTAAAAAGACCGTTTTGAGGATAGAAAAACAAAATCCTCATCTTCCACTGTAACAAAAGAATTACTCATGAGATTCAACCACAGCCGATCAGGCAATGCCATCACTTATCAATCATCATGAGTTCTCTCGTCAGTAGGTTGGAAAACTGAGAAAATATGAGGTCTTTACATATGACCTGGCGCCAACTTTCGGTTTCTCATATCACCCGGAATCTTTTTCTTTCTTCCGTATGACCCGGAAAGTACCCAAAATGCCCTTAGATTTAGGTATAAGCACCCACACTCTGCGTTTTTCTATATTACCTGGAATCTGATGAGGTACCCGGAGAAACTCGTGTTCAGTCGGAGAAGAAGGCATTCCGTCCGGCATCTCCGCCCATATCATCGCCAGCGCCGGCACCGTCCAAATCGGGAAAGGTAATCTTCGCGCCAAAAAGCGAGAAAACGAGCGGGATGAAGGAATTTTGATGTAAGAACAGCGGGGAAGCCCTCCCAATTACAAAAACTAAGTTCTACATGTAAAGAAACACATATAAAGATCACCCATTGGTGTTGGACCGCTCCTGGACATGAAATATGAGGATAAAAATGGGCAAAAACGTCAAATACTCTTCGACGACTAACAAGTTCAATTTATATATCTTTCTGTGATCCTAATGAAGGGGAAGAGGAGGAAAAATAAGGAAGAACACAAAAAAATGGGCAAAAACGGATGAAAAATGAGCGAGTTATCAAATTTTAAAAATTCCTATTTTATCGTGTCATCGAAAACACAAAAAATATCTGACTTGAATTGAGTCGTGTCTTGTACGACATGATAAAATGGGAATGTTTAAAATGTCATAACTCGCTCATTTTCTATCCGTTTTTACCCATTTTTTTTGCGTTCTTCCTTATTTTTCCTTCTCTTCTACCTCATGAAGATATATTAGGATGAAATAGTAAGAAAAAAATAAGAAGAAAGAAGAAAGTGGAAGCTCTTCGCCGGAAAGCTTCTATTTTTTCTTTTTTCTTAATTTTTATTCTTCTTTCATCCTAATATATCTTCATGAGTTGGAAGAGGAGGAAAAATAAAGAAGAACGAAAAAAAAATGGGCAAAAACGGATAAAAAATGAGCGAGTTATGACATTTTAAAATTTTTAGTAAAAACGTGTTTTGAAAGACACGACTTGCAGTATAGTCGTGTACGCGACAACACGACTATACTGCAAGTCGTGTCTTTCAAAACACGTTTTTACTAAAATTTTCAAAATGTCATAACTCGCTCATTTTTTATCCGTTTTTGCCCATTTTTTTGTGTTCTTCCTTATTTTTCCTCCTCTTCTAACTCATGAAGATATATTAGGATGAAAGAATAAGAAAAAATAAGAAGAAAGAAGAAAGTGGAAGCTCTTCACCGAAAAGCTTCTATTTTTTCTTTCTTCTTATTTTTTATTCTTCTTTCATCTTACTATATCTTCATGAGTTGGAAGAGGAGGAAAAATAAAGAAGAACGAAAAAAAATGGGCAAAAACGGATAAAAAATGAGCGAGTTATGATATTTTAAAATTTTTAGTAAAAACGTGTTTTGAAAGACACGACTTGCAGTATAGTCGTGTCGTCGCGACACGACTATACTGCAAGTCGTGTCTTTCAAAACACGTTTTTACTAAAATTTTCAAAATGTCATAACTCGCTCATTTTTTATCCGTTTTTGCCTATTTTTTTTGCGTTCTTCCTTATTTTTCCTCCTCTTCTAACTCATGAAGATATATTAGGATGAAAGAATAAGAAAAAAATAAGAAGAAAGAAGAAAGTGGAAGCTCTTCGCCGGAAAGCTTCTATTTTTTCTTTCTTCTTATTTTTTATTCTTCTTTCATCCTACTATATCTTCATGAGTTGGAAGAGGAGGAAAAATAAAGAAGAACGAAAAAAAATGGGCAAAAACGAATAAAAAATGAGCGAGTTATGACATTTTAAAAATTTCAGTAAAAACGTGTTTTGAAAGATACGACTTGCACTATAGTCGTGTCGTCGCGTACACGACTATACTGCAAGTCGTGTCTTTCAAAACACGTTTTTACTGGAATTTTCAAAATGTCATAACTCGCTCATTTTTTATCCGTTTTTGCCCATTTTTTTCTGCGTTCTTCCTTATTTTTCCTCCTCTTCTATCTCATGAAGATATATTAGGATGAAAAAATAAGAAAAAAATAAGAAGAAAGAAGAAAGTGGAAGCTCTTCGCCGGAAAGTTTCTATTTTTTCTTTCTTCTTATTTTTTATTCTTCTTTCATCCTAATATATCTCCATGAGTTGGAAGAGGAGGAAAAATAAAGAAGAACGAAAAAAAATGGACAAAAACGGATAAAAAATGAGCGAGTTATGACATCTTAAAAATTCCAGTAAAAGCGTGTTTTGAAAGACACGACTTGCAGTATAGTCGTGCCGTCGAGTACACGACTTGAATTCATTTTAAAGTCGTGAGGAATGTGTCGTTCACATTTGAAGTAAATTTCTAAGAGTTTAATTGTGACAAAAGTGACTTACTGGAAGGCTTGTCAATTTATTTTCTAAATAAACACTTGAATGTGAGGGGCAGTGTGAATTGTTTAATACATCTCATATTGGCCTTGGTTACGGTTATTGCTTTGAGCACGGGACTGGATGTCTCAAAGGAAGAATATTTCAAGATGAAAAGGTACTTGAGTTTCATAAATAGGTCCTCTGTATAGAGTATCAAGGTAATTAAGCTTCATAATACATGTTTACATTTTCTCAATGTTCATCCTTTTACAAAGTGTATAATGAATTAATCTATGTATTTATTGCTGCAGACCAAGCACGGACAAACTTTTGAATTGAGTCGTGTCTTGTACGACATGATAAAATGGGAATGTTTAAAATGTCATAACTCGCACATTTTTTATCCGTTTTTGCCCATTTTTTTTCGTTCTTCCTTATTTTTCCTCCCCTTCCACCTCATGAAGATATATTAGGATAAAAGAATAAGAAAAAAATAAGAAGAAAGAAGAAAGTGAAAACTCTTCACCGAAAAGCTTCTATTTTTTCTTTCTTCTTATTTTTTCTTATTCTTTTATCCTATTATATCTTCATGAAGTGGAAGAGGAGGAAAAATAAAGAAGAACGCAAAAAAATGGGCAAAAATGGATAAAAAATGAGCGAGTTATGACATTTTAAAAATTCCAATAAAATCGTGTTTTGAAAGACACGACTTGCAGTATAGTCGTGTGTCGACTATACTGCAAGTCGTGTCTTTCAAAACACGTTTTTACTGGAATTTTCAAAATGTCATAACTCGCTCATTTTTTATCTATTTTTGCCCATTTTTTTGCATTCTTCGTTATTTTTCCTCTTCTTCTAACTCATGAAGATATATTAGGATGAAAGAAGAAGAAAAAATAAGAAGAAAGAAAAAATAGAAACTTTTCGGCAAAGAGCTTCCACTTTCTTCTTTCTTCTTATTTTTTTCTTATTCTTTCATCATAATATATCTTTATGAAGTGGAAGAGGAGGAAAAATAAAGAAGAACGAAAAAAAATGGGCAAAAATGGATAAAAAATTAGCGAGTTATGATATTTTAAAAATTCCAGTAAAAACGTGTTTTGAAAGACACGACTTGCAGTATAGTCGTGTACGCGTACACGACTATACTGCAAGTCGTGTCTTTCAAAGCACGTTTTTACTAGAATTTTTAAAATGTCATAACTCGCTCATTTTTTATCCGTTTTTGCCCTTTTTTTGCATTTTTCTTTATTTTTCCTCCTCTTCCACCTCATGAAGATATATTAAGATAAAAGAATAAGAAAAAATAAGAAGAAAGAAAAAATATAAGCTTTCCGGCGAAGAGCTTCTACTTTCTTCTTATTTTATTTCTTATTCTTTTATCCTAATATATCTTCATGAGGTGGAAGAGGAGGAAAAATAAGGAAGAACGCAAAAAAAATGGGCAAAAACGGATAAAAAATGAGTGAGTTATGAAATTTTAAACATTCCCATTTTATCATATCGTACAAGACACGACTCAATTCAAGTCGTGTCTTTGGATATTTTTTGTGTTTTCGACGACACGATAAAATAGGAATTTTCAAAATTTGATAACTCGCTCATTTTTCATCCGTTTTTGCCCATTTTTTTGTGTTCTTCCTTATTTTTCCTCCTCTTCCCCTTCATTAGGATCACAGAAAGATATGTAAATTGAACTTGTTACTCGCCGAAGAGTATTTCACCTTTTTGCCCATTTTTATCCTCATATTTCATGTCCAGGAGCGGTTCAACATAATGGGTGATCTTTATATATGTTTCTTTACATGTAGATTTTAATTTTTGTAGTTGGGAGGGCTTCCCCGCTGCTCTTACATCAAAATCCTTTCATCCCGCTCGTTTTCTCGCTTTTTGGCGCGAAGATTACCTTTCCCGATTTGCACGGCGCCGACGCCGATGATGATATGGGCGGAGATGCCGGACGGAATGCCTTCTTCTCCGACTGAATACGAGTTTCTTCGGGTACCTCTTCAAATTCCGGGTAATATGGAAAAACAAAGAGTGTGGGTGCTTGTACCTAAACTTAAGGGTATTTTGGGTACTTTTCGTGTCGATTCCGGGTTATATGGGATTTATTTGGAAAAACCAGGTCATATGGTAAAATAAAAGTTGGCGCCAGGTAATATGGAAAAAACTCAGAAAAGATAGATGGAGACGTTGTCCGCTCCCAAGTGTATTGAAAACAAATCGTTTTTTCCTTGTCAAATAAAACAATGATTCGGAAGTTTTGCAACTCCTCATCTCACAATCCTACAAACCTTCTTCAGTAATCAAATGCTACATGCTAGCTGCTTTGACCATGTAACGAAATTATCATTATTTAAGAAAATTCATTCAATATGTTGACGTTTTGTTCAAGCAAAAGAAATAGTCAACTTCTTATAAAAAAAAGATAGACAACTTCGTATAAAAAAGAAGAAAAAGATAGACAACTTAGCCACAATATGTTTAGGAGAAGAAGCCCATGTTTCTTGGCTCTGGCTCGTCACAACGGAAGCGAAGCCTATTTTTTTTCCATGATGGAATTTGGAGGATCTAACCTAACCTTAGTTCTTTTTTTGGCATCATACTCAGTTGTTTTTTTTTGTTATTCTCTTTTGAGCACCCTTCCCCTCTATAAATTTCTTTCATTTCTTCTTATTTTTGTCGGTGCGGGTGTTTCCTACACGAAAAGCCGACCGACCACGACGTCAATGCTTGAGTTCCACTTTTAACCAAAAATACAATTTTCCACGTATCTCCACTGTAGAATAAAGAGCACTGCGATATAAACCTCGATTTTCTCTCTATGAAAATAGTGCTGATGAAGACTCCTATATTGAGAAATGCATTTCATAATAGGAATTTCGTGAGGTTTATGTCTCTCTTTAGGAATGTGAAAGTGACCCCTCTCCTCATCCCTCCCAGTAGTATCGAAATTCTACATCCAACATCAAATTTCTGCTTCCAAATGGCGGGGGCTCAGATTCTTTTCCTAACTGCAACCATCTTACTGAAGCCTTAAAAGGGGAGCCATCTTCGGCCACTTGCTTGATCAATGGGGTCACTGTCTCCTATTTATTATCTAGATCGTATTAGATACCACAAAGACAACTGATAGGATTTGGGAATGTAAAGCGTTCTTTAGAAGCTGCTTTTCAGGAAAATCTCCTCTTTAGGAAGATTAGGAAAAACACCTCTCTCTTACAGGGACATTTAATGCAAGGGAAAGGGAAAGGGAAAGGGAAAGGCGCTTCTTTACCCAAACGCGCCTAAAGCACCACTTGCTACATTGGCGAATCAAGTGTCACTTAAATGTAATTAACTTTTTAGAAAGAGGAGGTGAACATAGAAGTTACTTCAACTGCAAAGCATCCTATGCTAGTGGTATCAGACAATGGGCATTTCCATAAATCTCATCAAAAACAAAAAATGAAGAACACAGAAAATACTGCTCCAATTAATAAAAGCATTATTAGATGGGGGCCTTGTTGGGTGGCCTAGTAATTCTGGGCCCTTGGGAATGTCAAACCGAGGGCCAGACTTTAGCCGCGTTCTGGACATTTTTTGACCTTTTCTTTCCCCGCCAGAAGAGAAAGAGAGCCTTCTCTTTTTGTTCGATACATCTCTTTGCGTTTGGCAAAATACGTCAACCAGAGTTTGTGTGTGAGTCTCCTTCACGCCACATCCCTCGTCTGCTTCTAGCAACCCCTTTTAATTTGCTATAAAGACCCCTCTCTTTCCCCCCTGCTTGCACGCCCAATCTTCCTCTTTCAGCTCATTCGCTCTCTTGTCCTTTGGACCTTCTTCCCCTCCTCTCCTCCATCTTACCAACATTGTTTTCTCAGGTAAATGGAACACTTGAGATGGGTTTTTGCGTAAACTTACGAATGAATTCTTGCTGGGCTCTTTTTCACATTGACTAACCAGAGTGCTTGCAGATTTTCATTGAGGCGATTCAAGTATGGAGAAGCTGAACTTTGTCAGGAACGGAGTGGTGAGATTGCCGCCTGGGTTCCGTTTCCACCCCACTGATGAAGAGCTAGTTCTTCAGTACCTCAGACGGAAAGCTTTCTCCTGCCCCTTGCCTGCTTCTATCATTCCTGAGGTCGCTGTGCGCAAGTTCGACCCCTGGGACTTACCTGGTATGAAGAATGAAACCATGCTGGTGTGGTTTTCTCTATGTTTGCAAATATGGATATTGGTTGTAGAACACAACGTAGAACTATCCTTTTTGGTACAAAAACTAGAACTATCTTACATTTGCACAAGTTTGTATAACTGAATTGGGTTTGGGGAGATAAACAAAGTGATTAGTAATCATTTAGCTACGTTTTTATTCCTTGAAGCCACTGGAACAAATCATGCATAAGTTATGCTCCAAACCAAAATGTGATTCTATGATAGACTATAACTCGCTGGTTGTTGCTTGTAGGTGACTTCAGAGGGGAAAGGTATTTCTTCAGCCCAAGAGAGGCGAAGTACCCAAATGGAAGCCGAGCTAACAGGGCAACCGTTTCGGGCTATTGGAAAGCTACAGGCTCTGACAAAGATATTGTTGTTTCAAGGACCAACCAAGTTGTGGGGAAGAAGAAAGTTCTGGTTTTTTACAGAGGGAAGGCTCCGAAAGGCTTGAGAACCGATTGGGTGATGCATGAGTATCGCCTTTCGCACGAGGGAGCTAAGGGCGGCATGTCTCTCCAGGCAAAGAACTCCATGAATGTAAGGCTTCGAAAGTCCTGTTGTACCGATTGTCACAGTCTAAATTGATTCTCCTAATAAAACACAATCCAAGGACATTAACATTGTTATGTGTCTTACTTAATAGTTCTGAATTTTTCTCTGCAGAACTCGGTTATCACTATGGAAGACTGGGTCCTATGTCGTGTGTTTCTCAAGAAAAGAAGTACCCAAGATGATGGACTGCTTCTTTGTCTAGGAAATGAGAAGAGAAGAACAAATGTTGGGATGACCGAAACTGGTTTGATCGATTTCATGAATCGGGAGACTAGTTCTCTAGATTCAGAAACGAGTGTCCTGACCGACATGTCATCTTCTGAATCTTCAGATGAAGAAATGAGTAGCTCCAGTTGTCTATCTTCATCCTCTTCAGAGTGAGAGGCATCAATTGGTTGTACCATGTTTGTGCTTTGAGAGAGCCGGAAGAACAAATTAATTTTAGTTAAATGGGGTGTTAAGACTTAGGTGCTAACTGTTTTAGTTCAAGAGAAATCAAGGTAGAATTTTGATGGTAGTGCATTGATATTACGGGTGATTCTGGAGGTGAAAGTAAATCAATAAATTAAGCTTTGAGCCTTGATTGCTTTTAGTTTTTGCATGCAAACAGTTTACACCTATCTTTCTTTTTACACCAAAAGGCTGTAAGGATCCAAAGACTGCTACGAAAGGAGCAAAGAGAAAGGAGAACGAGCATTATTTCTGGTTCGAAAAGGATGCCTTTGAGCCATGCCTTGCACGTACTAGAAAAGAAGAGTATGAGGAATCGATTCTAGCCATAAAAGTCACATGATGGTCACTGAGATTGGAAAGTCTCTTCAGAGACAAGAGTTAGTGATAACTTTGTGGTCTGCTTCTCCGAAGCTTCAATGTAGCCATATACTCATGCGGCCAGGCAATCCATACAATCAAATACCAATTCCATATGTATGGTGACTCATGGTACCCACGAGATTATCCTTTCTTAATTGCTATATAGAGCCTTCTCATTGTGGACTTTTATTCCCTGATCAGGGCAGAATACTTGGTTTTATGGCGTGGTCGCACATGGCCACGCATAAGAAAAATGCTTCAGCTGCGGTTAAAATTCATACATGATGAAGCTACTTAGTCATTCAAACACCTTTGATTATTGGCTACTACTTTTGTCCAAATGTTGTATATTATGATTGTGTAATTCGCTAAAATTGTCCTTCAGTACTGCTAGTAGTTTTTTATGCAGTGAAAAAAATGTACAAGAGTTAAGGTCGATGAACAGAGAAGACCGTAGAAAAATTGCGGACAACTCAGACAAAAGTAGTGCTATTCCTCCAGCTTTTTTTTCACGCCTCACGAAGGAAATGAAAGGGGCTACAATATTTCCATGAGAGGTGGGAGAAGAAGCATTTTTTTCCTCAGACAAAGACAAGAAAAAATGTACTCTCTCTGAGGAGTCATGCTGTAACAATAAATGGTACTTTGAAGTGACAGGGTCCCTAAATGAATGCCGACCACAGTTGCTTGTGGGTGTGGGTTTAGAATCTCATGCTTTCGGCCTTCACGCCTTTACGGAGTTGTGCACGTCGCACTTTGAAATTTCCTTTCTCAGAAGACTTAGCCGACGTGAAGATGTTGGTCAAGCACATGGATAGCCGGCAGGGTAGACCGAGACGCCTTGCCCACGCATCTTACTCTGCAGACTTTAAAAGCCAACCTATCAGGAAAGGAAAGGGAACAGCCGCTCAAACTTCCATTCTTTTATAGCCAGAATGCTCAAATACTATCATCTACTACAATTTACCACAAAAAAAAACAACTTATGCAAACCTTCAGTAAGTGGACTACCCAAAATTTAATGAAGAAATCTAATTTCTCACCAGCTTTTGTTGTTTTCCGCGCACATTCAGCTGCACACGGAACATTAAAAGAATGGGGGGACGGCTTTGGACTTAATCAATTAAGCAAAGCCCAGAGATGATTACAAATTCGTCTATGTTTGACCTTGTATTTGCCTATCATTTCACCAGATTCTATAGAAACAAGTCACAAGAGGTAAAGTGCATTTTAGAAGTTTTTCTAGAGACACCGAGGTCGTCGTTCAACTTACTACACCTGCTGACATTCCAACTGGTGGAAACATAATATAATACGAACAGAACATATGGATGTGAATTCTGAAAAAAAAGGGAACATATGGATGTGAATTTCGTTAAGAGAACTTTTCTTGGTTGCCCATGGCAATCAGGTCGCTAGCATCTTCGCATTTGTAAAATTAGTTTCAGCGCCGCAAAATACTCATCCCTCGAGCAAGAAATTTCATATTGCATATCGTATATCTATATAGGAGACATTAAATATCAGACATATCGAAGATGTCAAATTAAGATTTTTCAAAGATATTTTCATTATTCAACATCCCTTATACTGATCTTAAACGAACTTTAGAAAGTCGCAATATTTTTTTTGAAAAATTATAAATGGCTAGTATATCCTATATATTGCAAATATACTGTTATATCTCCGATTTAAATATTGAATGGAACCTCTTATTCATAATATCATGTATTGGGATCAGTCTCAATACCAATCCATCGCTAATATATCGATAATATGACATTCATTCTCTTGAGCATGGAAAATTCTTTAACTAATATTCTTATGAATTTAAATGATCCTTTCAAATATTGCAAGTCTTTCTTTTTTATTTGGGAAGAAAAATGCCTCAAATGAGCTCTACAAATTTTATTGTTTTTTTAAATAAATTTACTCTGTGCTTTATACCTCCCGTTATTTATAGTCCTATTTGGTTTTCCAAAATGTACTGATTTTAGTTTACTTTTTAAAACAAATATGTCTATGCATGCGAGACAGAAGGAGTATAATTCTAGTTTTGTTGTACTCAATGTCAATGCGTAGTTACGTTTTTTCTTACATGAAAAAACACAATAAGGAAGCCTATTATCACAATTAATTAATAAAAATAGGGATCTTAATTATTTCAATCTAAGTGAATATATAAACAATTAAATTGAGTATAGACATGTCCAGAATTAAGTCAAACAGTCTATAGTGATAAACATCTCCCAAAGTAGTCGACCATTAACCTATAGCCCAATACAGACTTCTAGCCTTTCAATACTCCAGAATATTGATGAGTTGCTACATTGCTAAAATAGAATTAAACCATCACATCTTATCCTCCCCAAATAGGCTTCATTCTAATGCATATAGTTAATTCATCTCTTAAGTACTCTAGTAGATATACATGTCAATATTTGAATTCTTTTTCGGTCGGAGTCATCTCTCAAGTCTTGAATTAGGACTCGAACTGGATCTTCTATCCAAAGCGTAGAATTTGAACAGCAATTCTGACCAAAATTGATGCTTCAAGTTATGTTTGGAAGCAGGATTTCGAACCAAGTTGGACTTTTCGAGGGGATGGTGGAGGCATTCAGATTTTTTTGTGAGACGGCACCAGCTAAAAGCCTAGCGGTCAAATGCACAATTTGATATAAAAAAAAATACAATTTTATTGGAGAATATGGAGTAGATAACTTCCGACTATTTATAAGGGCCAACCTCACGGGCCTCTTGTGGAAATGCTGTGGGCTAACTTTGTCAGGATTTGTACCAAATAACAAGAAAGAAAATTGTCAATGATTGGATTTTGTCCTCCGCAAGCAGAACAATCTTTGAACTCTGAAGCCCTCCCGGGGACCACGTCAACTATGTCAGGGTCACAGGGAGCTGTGGATCTCCATAATCGACAGCACATACGCTTTCTGTGCGCGCTCCAACTACTACTTGGTGCCTGAGCACACACGGAGATCGATGGCACCCTGGAGTATTGTGCCAGGGAGGCAGCATGTGACCTCTAGATTAGAACAAAGCTAACAGTTGATAACATAGGGAAAATGCAAAATCCGTGCTCTATAATCTGTGCCAGTTCATACTCAGGGCTGGGTTGAACATGTATACCAATAATTGGGCACCCTGGAGTGCTATGCAGTTGCCTTGTCCCAATCATTGTCTTATACCAATAATTGGTTGACTGAACAAATAAGGCCTTTGAATTTCGAGACAAAGTACGGATGATTTTATCCAGGGACCCCCCCACCCGCACGAGTCAATCTCAGGTAAAAAAGGTCAAAAAACTATGACAGCGCAGGTCAGCCAACGGCCTTTGGTCCCCAAAAGGCACGTAACAGCGTGCATGGATTTTGAAAGACGGGGGACGACAACGCAGGAAATGGAAATGGCCTTGTCTCCCTCTCCCGAGATCCTCGTTCCACCTCTCCTTCCAAAGTTCCATGTCTCTGTCCTCCTGAATCACTGATTCTTCTCCCTCTTCCTCCCTCCCTTCCCTTTGTTTCTTGCTTCTTCTTCTTCTTCTGTCTTTCCCTTCTTCTCCAATGGGGGCTGGGGCATCGAAGCCCCCGATCTCCGGACATGGCCCCGCCGGGATCGCCTTCCGCCGAAAGCTCGAGGAGATTCGACGACGCAGGAAGGCTCGTGCCTTCAGGGACAGCATTGTCTCCACCACCGAGCTCCTCAAGGACGGGGCTGATCTTGAGAGTGTCGGCGAGGTGCCCCGGCTCAGCGCCGTCTGCTTGGACGCTGATTCCCCCGATACCAAGAACCCTTTAGAGGTGTCTGTGCAGCAGCCAGACGGCTCTGTCAAGGAATTCAGATTTGATAGTGGCCCAAAGCCAGAGGCGGCCAAGGCGGCAAAGCCAGAGGCAGTGGAAGCTACTAAATCGGAACCTCATGATGTGGTGGCGACGAAATCTGGGCCCGGAGAGATCATGGTGAACCAGACGGAAGAGGGCAAGGCTTTGAAGCCGACAATAATCCCTGAGGAGGAGAAGCGAGTAACAGAAGATAGGACGGAAAAAGCAGAGGTTGTGGAGGAGGAGGCGAGCAGTTTGGCGGACGAGGTGGCGCTTCTGAAGTTGGACGACGAGGGGGACAAGGGGAGGGAGAAGGAAGAGGAAGAGAAAGAGAACGAGGACGATGGGAGGGAGCTGGGGTTCGTAGACTTGCCGGGCTCCCCGAGTTTCAGATACTTTGCGATGATCAACCGCAACTCTGCCGCGGATTCGGAAGATAGCGATGACACCGGAGAAACGTCACACGGCAAGGACGACGATGAAAGTCAAGAAGGTTGCTTAACATTGATAAATAACATATACCCATTTTCATTCTGATACAAAAATGCTGAGCTTGAAATCGTTACAATATCATTATTGTTGGTTCATGCAGGAATTGGTGGAGAGCCGAGCAAGGAGGGAGCAGAGAATGAAGTAAGATTAAAACAGAGAAACTTCGTTAAATTACCTTCTTCTGAGGACAAATGGAATGAATAATGTGGGATTCTCTCTTTCTTTTTTTTGTTTTGTTTTGTTTCAGGGAGAGGAGTCGCTACTGCGAAAGAGGAAGAAGAGGAGGGGAATGAAGTTTCGAGCTCGGTCGTTGGCAAGAGGGCCGGTGGCCGTGTGCACCCTGCTGAACGTCAACGCCTGCTACTGCCCGCGGCTGGACAGTCCCAACCGGTCGCCGAGGCACCGTAGCTCCATGAAGCACGCCCTGATTGAACATGACAAAGAGAAGGCTAGCATTGAGGAGCAGCCATCAACTAATGACAAAGCTGCTGCAGAGGAGAAACCCACCGTCGTCATACAAGCTTCTGTATCTGCCTAGATTTCTTCTACTTGTGTCCATTTTCTGTTTTGCCGTCCAGATGTTTACATTTGTTGAACTCTTTTCTCGGCTGTTAATTATACATTTTATTGCGTTGATTCTTTCTGTGATGCTTCTGCTTCTACGCCAAATGTAGATGCTGTCTATATTGTAGATGATAACATCAAGATTGGGGTGTGATATGATCTCCAGTAAACTACAGGCATATTTTCCACTAACAATCTGTACCCTTTTCATAGTTGTATCACAAATTCTGCCTGGTCTGTGTCATCATGCGTTAATATAATACAACTGTTTTTACACCCTTGCTTAGCTATGTCTGACAGGATACAGTAGTCCATGCCTGTAATTGAGATTTTATGTTTCCCGTCTAAACTCTAGGTAATACTCCCTTCCATATTAGTTGTCTGGATTACAAAACACCAATGAACTAATATCAGTTCACTTTGGTTTTCTAATCCAGAATTAATATGGGACAGAGGGAGTATCAAAACGAAGGACGCGAGTGTATAATTATTTATTTTTTTATTGAAAGGGTATGCTACCTGTATCCTAATTGTTACCAAGATTAACCCAAAGCTGCTGCTAAACATATCGCTAGCACGGCTTAATAACATTTAAGAATAATCTTCCAGTTATGTAAAAAATAAAGAGGTTACAAATCGACATACCATTGCATAAAAAATTATTAGGTGTTACCAGTTTAGGTTCCTTATGATTGGACAAAAAAAGCGTAGGATCTTGCTCAATTGTTTTTTTTGGTTAGGGGTGTCCAAGCCCGATTAGAAGGGGCATGACTACCGGCCTCTTTAGATACCCTATTGAACTACCAAATCCCTCGGACATCTACCAGGCTTACGCTGTTACGCATCATACGGTACGTATATGACATGTTCCCCGGTGGAGTTGCTAAGCTAGGAAGCACGGACACGTTACAATGGGCCACATATCCTTGTCTGATAAGTATCGGATACAGATACTACAGCGACATGGCTACCTGCATGTCCCAGCCATTTTTTATTTAAGAAAAATGCAAAAACATAAAGGATACGTATCCGATACTGCCGGATATGGCCTGGACACATATCGGACACTGGCGGGACACGGGAGGCGAAAACCCATCTGAAGCCCTCGTGCCCTATTTTCATTTCTTCAGTTCAGGGTTGGCCCAAACGATGACGGCAATCCACCTCCACCAGTCGCTTCTTCGGCCAAGCCAGGTAAAGACCCTCCCCTTTCATCTCTACTCTCTATTTTCTCTCTTCTCCTCTCCTTCGGCCAAGCCAGGTAATGACATTGTAGTTGCAATTTGCAGTTAAGTGTAGCTTTCAGCATATCCTATATATCCTCAGCTGTTATTATTGTTGGCTAATGTCACATCCACACTGAATGCATGGCAATCAAATTAGGTTTCTGTATGTGTCTTTTTTATTAATTTGATTTTACTCTTTAGAAACTAGAACTTGGGAAGTGATAGATAATGGATTTAAGTGAGTAAATTATAATCTCTTTTTATATTGTTAGTTGCTCCATAAATGACTTCTAACATCACTGTTGCAAATCTATCTACATGTTCGTTCGTTTAAAAATTGAATAGTGGCCCTGCTATTCTTAAACTGGCCGCATTCTGCAATTACGATGCTTTCTTACATTGACGGGAGTGATTTCTGTTATTAGCATCCTGCTGCGAGAGTGCCAGTTAATCGTGGAGGTGCACCTACAAGTAAACCGATGTGTCCAGCTCCATCCAGCCAACCATATTGTTCGCTAGCTCCACGCATAATTACAAAATTCTTCCAATATCCATTATCCAATAGCCACCATTATCGGCAGTGGATTGAGATTTGAGAACCATGGTAGATGTAATAATATATGAAAAAAAGTTGATAGATGCAATGGGGTGTCCCATCTTAATATAATTGGTTTGCGTGATGCCTTTTCTTTCCTCGTACAGTGGGAAGATTCCAAAAATACTCAACAGTACTTTACTCCTCCGTCCTATATTAATAGTTCTATATTGAAAAAATGGTGCTTGTTAATTAATGGTTGGACTCCCGGTTAAGAGAATGGAAAAAGCTGGGTAATAAGTTGGAAGAAGCATCTGAGACGCTTTTTTAAGTACCCAATCAACTAAGTAGAGTCAAATGGAGCTATCAATATGGGACAAACCTTTTTCCAGATGGACATCGGAGGGAGGGAGGATAATATTGACCGATAGGATTACTTACTGAGAACTTGGAAGGAACATCACACTGGCAGGCACTTTTTGTATATTGGATACAACAGCTTTAACTAATTGGTAATAGTCACAGTCTAAACACAAGACTAACTGAGAAATGACGCCACAATGAAGATAAATATATGGAACTTCCACAAGTTTAAATGAAACATCAGACTTGATGAGTTGGATGAAGCGTCAGACCTGATAAAAAATTAAGTTGTTTTGTACACCTTGGAAGAATTTTATTGCATAGAAGATTGGAAGCAGGTTTACCGGCCCAAACTAATACCGCAAAAATAATTGTATAGAGCCAAAAAAAATTACAGCCAATTTACGTCGATAGTAAACCGCCAATGTATTTACAAGTGTGACCTCTGAGATTCTTACATTATCAGTAATATTTACTTAACCAAATTCTTATTTATCAAGATAACAAGTGAGATATATAAGCGAATATAAATGAAAATACATAGCAACAAAAAACCAAAAGAACTCCAATACCTAAGCATTAATAAGATCCAATCTATATTTACATATTGATGCTAGGACCAATCACTAATCAATGAACCAGAGCTTCAGTGGATTTAACAAAACGACCCCTTACGCGTGTTCTAGTGTCTGCTCTGGCCTTCCTGGACTCGTATCGGATATGCTTATCGTATCTGCACCGTGTATCATGTATGGCACCCACATTAGAATATTGAATCACAAATATAAGATTAAACTTTTTCTTAATAGATTAAGCTATTGGAAAATAATGATCATTGTCCCATAGCGTAAACTCTCTTCTTCCTACAATCTACTTTTCATGTAATATATTTCATTAAACAAAAAAACTGAAGCCATAAAAGGGGGGGGGGGGGGGGGGTGTTAGATATTATTACCTGCGAGTTTTCCTCTTCTCTTTATAACGTCGCATGGCATTGCCCCTGTTTTCAGCCAATAGTTCCATGTCAGCTTTGATCGTTGATTTCACTGAGCCAGGTCTTACGAGAGTTTGTTCCCCATTATGAATGTCATTGTTCGAAGTGCTGTTTCTTGCGTAAGGAATATTGTCGATTCCAGATGGTTGCACAGAGCTGTCATCCCAGTTGCTCAGCGAGTGTATGGTACCGGCCTGCATGAGAGATAGACAATGATCAAGGACTACTATAAGTCAAATCTGTAATTTGGTAGATAAACTAGACCATCAAATTCTCAAAACCGTCAGTGATTAAGATGTAAAATAAAATCAAATTGTGGAGCGGCTTACATCAGGCTCAGGGGACGTTATATGTTGAAAGTAATTTGACGAGAGGTCATCCTCTCTCGAACCGCAATTCGTGTCATACAAGTCTTCTAACACACAAGTTGCCGTGAAGGAAGCATCTTTACAAAAATCATTGTTATACTTGAGCATAGAGCATCTGTGATCAGTACCATTTCCCACTTCAGACTCTGAAGTTTTCTCAACATCCCTGGATGCTCCAGAGTTGAAATTCCACATCTGCATTAAGAAAATGGTAAGATGATTACTATGACTGACCATAAGATATTCTCACCACCAACCAAATTACTGGAAATTATACAAGGTAAACAAGTAGAGGCAGAGCCATCTTGAAGGCATTTCGTCATCTTAAAAGCAAGCACCTCTCTATGAATACTGAATACATACAGAGCAGCAATAGAACTATTGAAAGTTTCCGACAGAACTAGTCAAAGTTTCCAATATTTAAATTAATATTAATTTACATCTTTCCCTCCATTTCTTTAAGCCTTTTTCGTTTTACTAGCTTCTATTTTTAGGCTGTTGATTATTTTCTTGTCGCTTGTTTATTTGTTTTGAAAATGGTGTACCTAGCAATCTAACTGGATTTGTAAACATTACAATCTGAGAAACAATAGAAGAAGAACAAATCATTTTTTACCTTCTAATCCAAATATCAAAACTTAAAAATTTAGCAATACCAGTAAAACAGAGGGAATTTTTTAGAGAGAAAGGAAAAACCTGAGTAGATTGATCACTGTCGGGATAATCCCACAAGTAAGTTTCTTCCTCCTTTGGTTGATGATCTTTCTGATCAGAAGAATTCAAACCCGGAACCATAAGCAACGAAGTAAGCGTCATCGACTCACGCAGGCGCCAGTCCCTTCCAATCCCAAACCCCTGAGCCTCGCCGCCCTGCCCGCCTTTCGTAGTCGGTGTCCCGGGGCCGAAATCCACCTCCAACTCCGCCGCAGCCCTGCAAGCGAGATCCCTCCTTAGCAGCTCCATCAGCTGCTCATACATCCCCTGCTTCTGCTTGTGCCTCTCCTGTTGCTGCTTCTGCCCGAGAGGCACAGAGTACTCAGAAACAGGCAGCGCAAACAGAGAAGTTTTCTGGGGAATATCCAAACCCCAGTGGTCAGCCAGCTTGAGGGCAGCTGGACAACCGGTAAACCCGTCGACCGGCAGCCTATCGTGAGCCGATGCAAGGGACGAGCTCCTGTGAGCATCCCATTCGCACTCCTGGCAGAGGAGCAGTCCGTCCGTCGCGCATCTTGAAGAAACCGCTGCTGCCCTGCAGTTGTCGCAGAGGCGGGAGCGGGCGTGCTTGCCGGCCAGAGGGTTGGCCGAGTGGATGTGCCGATCGCAGAAGAGGCAGAGCCTGGCGGAATCGGCCTTGCAGTATATGACCGATTCGTGTTCACCACAGTAGTCGCAGGGAACCTTCTTGTCCATCATCACCTGAAGAGAAAAGAGGGGGAGAACTAAGAAATCCAAGAGCAAGAGAAGGTTTGAGGAGTATGTGTGGGCGGTCTGCAAGATCGGGGGAGTTGGATAAATGAGATTGATGAAATGGTTCTGGCTGGTGGGCCACACGCTGGGCGTTCAAAATATCTGCACTTTTTGCTGAGGTGGAGGAGCTAAGAATGGCATTATTTTCATCGGGTACAGTTTGGGGCGTGATTATAAGCAAATATCTACAGTAGATATTTTGCTATACTGTACCATCTATGTTTTTTCCATTTTCAGCTTAAACACCTCAAATCGTGTTTCACGTTGGATAGTAAAAAACTGGAATCCAAAAAATCCACCGTAGATATTTTAGTTTTTTCATGCCCCAAGCGTAAATGGTGACGTGAATTTGATTAGACTGATTAATTATTTGCATTTGTCCTTTTAAATGGTGACGTGAATTTGATTAAACTGGCTAATTATTTGCATTTGATTGTGAATTGAGAAGAAATCCATAAAGAGAAAAATGAACAAAGAATGAGGATAGACCAGTGTTTTCAAAACTGGACCGGACCGGCCGGTCCTGCCGCGGTTAACCGGAACCGGCCGGAAAACCGGTCCGGTTCAACGAACCGGGCGGGTTTTTTTAAAACCGGCTGATTAACCGGACCGGACCGGTCCGGAATATTTAAAATTTTTTTCTGAAAAAATTTTTTCAAGAGGGGGGATTCAAACCCCCCCCCCCGTCAAAGACTTAACCACTTGGGCTATATAGTTTTGATGTTTATATTACACAAATTATATATTTATCATATATTTACACTCCTCTCACCTAAACCGGCTCACACCGGTTTGACCCCGGTTTGACCGCGGTCAGACCCCGGTCTGACCGGACCGGCCATCCTTCCGGTTCGATGGCCGGTCCGGTTTTGAAAACCTTGGGATAGACGATAGAGTTTCAATTATAATTACTTAAATATTAAAATATAATAAAGATATATATGGGCTTTTTACATATGACCTGGCGCCAACTTTGAGTTTCCCATATCACCCGGAATCTTTCTCTTTCCCATATGACCCAGGAATCGGCACCTAGAGTACCGAAAATGCCCTTCTTTTACGTTTTTAAGCCTTTTGTATCCCAAATGATTCATTCTTCCCAAAATTAGTAATTTACTGGAGCATCAAGTTGGGGAAGAAGATATTCCGGCAAAGGTCCGTCCATAATCGCGGTTGAAACCATCGCCGGCGCCGTCTAACTTGGAAAAAAAATAAAATTTCATGCCAAAAAAACTGTAAAATAGCGGGAAAGACGAAAAAAATATATGATGAAAGGATTTTGATGTAAGATCAGCGGGGAAGCCCTCTCAACAACAAAAATTAAGATCTACATGTAAAAAAATACATATAAAGGCCACTCATTAGTGTTCAACCGCTCATGGACACAAAATAAAAGAATAAAAATGGGCAAAAACGTGAAATACTCGTCGGCGAGCGACAAGTTCAATTTATATATATCTTTCTGTGATCCTAATGAGGTGGAAGAGGAAGAAAAATAAAGAACGCAAAAAAAATGGGCAAAAACAGATAAAAAATGAGCGAGTTATGACATTTTAAAAATTGCAACACGACTTGAACTTGAGTCGTGTTATGTGCAACACGATTTTTCTGCAATTTTTAAAATGTCATAACTCACTCATTTTTTATCCGTTTTTACCCATTTTTTTTGTTCTTCTTTATTTTTCTTCCTCTTCCACCTCATAAAGATATATTAAGCTAAGAAATGAAGAAAAAAAAAGAAAAAGAAGAAAGTAGAAGCTTTGCGGCGAAGAGCTTCCACTTTCTTATTTTTTTTAATTTTTTTTTATTTCCAGCCTAATATATCTTCATGATGTGGAAGAGGAGGAAAAATAAAGAAGAACGCAAAAAAATGGGCGAAAACGGATAAAAAATGAGCGAGTTATGACATTTTGAAAATTACAAAAAAAACGCGTTGCATATGACATGACTCAAGGTCAAGTCGTGTATTCGACTACACGACTTGACCTTGAGTCGTGTCATATGCAATGCGATTTTTTTGAAATTTTCAAAATGTCATAACTCGCTCATTTTTTATCCGTTTTTGCCCATTTTTTCTGCGATCTTCTTTATTTTTCCTTCTCTTCCACATCATGAAGATATATTTGGCTGAGAAATGAAGAAAAAATTTGAAGAAATAAGAAAGTAGAAGCTCTTCGCCGCAAAGATTTTACTTTCTTCTTTTTCTTTTTTTTTATTAGCCTAATATATCTTCATGATGTGGAAGAGGAGGAAAAATAAAGAAGAACGAAAAAAAAGTGGCGAAAACGGATAAAAAAATGAGTGAGTTATGACATTTTGTAAATTGAAGAAAAATCGTGTTGCATATGACACGACTCAAAGTCAAGTCGTGTATTCGACAACACGACTTTACCTTGAGTCGTGTCATATAAACGCGATTTATTTGAAAATTTCAAAATGTCATAACTCGCTCATTTTTTATCCATTTTTGCCCATTTTTTTGTGTTCTTCTTTATTTTTCCACCTCTTCCACATCATGAAGATATATTAGGCTGAAAAATGAAGAAAAAATTAGAAGAAATAAGAAAGTGGATGTTCTTCGCCGCAAAGCTTCTACTTTCTTCTTTTTTTCTTCATTTCTTAGCTTAATATATCTTCATGATGTGGAAGAGGAGGAAAAATAAAGAAAAACGCAAAAAAAATGGGGAAAAACGGATAAAAAATGAGCGAGTTATGACATTTTAAAAATTTCAAAAAAATCGCGTTGCATTCGACAACACGACTTGACCTTGAGTCGTGTCATATGCAACGCGAATTTTTTGTAATTTCAAATGTCATAGCTCGCTCATTTTTTACCCGTTTTTGCCCATTTTTTTTGCGTTCTTCTTTATTTTTCCTCCTCTTCCACCTCATAAAGATATATTAAGCTAAGAAATGAAGAAAAAAGAAGAAAAAGAAGAAAGTAGAAGCTTTGCGGCGAAGAGCTTCCACTTTCTTATTTCTTCTAATTTTTTCTTCATTTCTTAGCCTAATATATCTTCATGATGTGGAAGAGGAGGAAAAATAAAGAAGAACGCAAAAAAAAATGGGAAAAAACGGATAAAAAATGAGCGAGTTATGACATTTTAAAAATTACAAAAAAATCTCGTTGACGTTGAGTCGTGTCATATGCAACGCGATTTTTTTTTGTAATTTTCAAAATATCATAACTCGCTCATTTTTTATCCGTTTTCGCCCATTTTTTTGCGTTCTTCTTTATTTTTCCTCCTCTTCCACATCATGAAGATATATTAGGCTGAAAAATAAAAAAATTAAAAGAAATAAAAAAAGTGGAAGCTCTTCGCCGTAAAGCTTCTACTTTCTTCTTTTTTCTTCTTTTCTTAGCTTAATATATCTTTATGAGGTGGAAGAGGAAGAAAAGTAAAGAAGAACAAAAAAAAGGGCAAAAACGGATAAAAAATGAGTGAGTTATGACATTTTGAAAATTGCAGAAAAATCGTGTTGCATATGACACGACTCAAGTTCAAGTCGTGTTGCAATTTTTAAAATGTCATAACTCGCTCATTTTTTATCTGTTTTTGCCCATTTTTTTGCGTTCTTCCTTATTTTTCTTCCTCTTCCACCTCATTAGGATCACAGAAAGATATATAAATTGAACTTGTCGCTCGCCGACGAGTATTTCACGTTTTTGCCCATTTTTATTCTTTTATTTTCTACCCATGAGCGGTTGAACACTAATGAGTGGCCTTTATATGTATTTTTTTACATGTAGATCTTATTTTTTGTTGTTGGGAGGGCTTCCCCGCTGATCTTACATCAAAATCCTTTCATCATATATTTTTTTTGTCTTTCCCGCTATTTTACAGTTTTTTGGCATGAAATTTTATTTTATTTCCAAGTTAGACGGTGCCGGCGATGGTTTCAACCGCGATTATGGATGGACCTTTGTCGGAATATCTTCTTCCCCAACTTGATGCTCCCGTAAATCACTAATTTTGGGAAAAATGAAGCATTTGGGATACAAAAGGCTTAAAAACGTAAAAGAATGGCATTTTCGGTACTCTAGGTGCCGATTCCGGGTCATATGGGAGAAAGATTTCAGGTGATATGGGAAACTCAAAGTTGGCGCCAGGTCATATGTAAAAAGCTCGATATATATATATATAATTTTATATATAATAAATAAAAGATGAATTTATTATTGTATCTAATAATAACTCAAATATCATCATTCGATGACAAGAAGCATCGAGAGTTTGTCAACTAGTGATAACACATATTTTCTTACCTCATATGATGGCTGAATAGTATTGCTAGCTTCCAGCAAGTGAAAAACTAACACCCTATTTGGGAGCAATATAAATGGGATTATCATCCCGAGTTTTGAGTTTAGGGGTGGGTGCGGGCCAAAAACCCGTTTGGCACTGGATTTTCTAAAATAAAATGCGCGGACACTCCCTTCACAAAACTCCCCTGAGATTAAAGCACAGATCTTACTTCTCCATTCAAGCCTGTTTTGGGCGATCCACGTGGCATCCTCCAGCGGTTGGCCTCGCCAAGCAACCAGTATCTCAGCAACGATGCGCCCAGAACGACGCACCCTACGTTTGTCAATAATTGACACAGGAGTGAGCTCCTCAGATTCCGCAGGTCCCATAAGTGGCGGAGGCCCACCAACAGCCCACTAAAGTAGGGTCCCCTACGAAACGACGAAGGCGCGAGACATGGAACACTAGATGCACCAACGACTCAGGAGGCAAGGCTAGGCGATAGGCCACTTGGCCAACCCGCTCAACAACTGCACATGGCCAATGATAGCGAGGCGCGAGTTTGGCCTGCTATGACCGAAATAAGGAGGTCTGACGCTGTGGTATGACAGAAACATAGACCAATTCGCCAACCTGGAACTCCCTGTCGGTGTGCTTTTTGTCATACACTTGCTTCATATGATTCTGCGCCGAAGCCAAGTTGTCCTTAAGTTGCCAAAAAACCGCATCCCTCGTTTGAAGCATATAATCAACCTCCGCAATAGAGGGACGCTGAGGCACATAGGAGAGCACCGAAGGGGGAGGTCGGCCATATACGACCTCAAACGGGGTAAAACCGGCCCACATATGATAGACCGTGTTATACGACCACTCTGCACGGTAGGAGCTGTAATCATCGACGAGGCTGATTCCCCACAAAACATCGTAGATATTGCTCTAAACACCGGTTGACCACCTCTGTCTGTCCATCCAACTGGGGGTGATAAGCAGTGCTCATGTGTAGCTTCGTACCATGTAGAGCAAAGAATTCGCGCCAAAATTTGGAGAGAAAGACCTGATCCCTATCGGATACAATGGTCCGGGGCATGCCATGCAGCTTAGCGACCTCCTTCACATAGATTTCAGCAACAGACCGGGTAGTGAAGGGATGGCTCAAGGCACAGAAGTGAGCATACTTCGATAAATGGTCCACGACTACCAATATGACAGATTTTCCCTAGACGACCGGCAATGCTTCTATGAAATCCATCGAGATGTCTTCCCAATGGAAAGAGGCTAAAGTAGACCTGTCGGTGAGGTGGTTGCCTCCTTGGCTCACTGACAAGTGTCACATGCAGCCACATATAAGAAACTCTGACTCATCCGCTTATATGTTCGAAATGAACCTTCGTGACCAGCGAATGGAATATCATGAAAGTGTGATCAGATACGACGACGGAAGTCTGCAGTGTCGGGCACCCATAGCCGCCCCTTCCAAAATAAGAGATTATCTTGTCAGACGAACAACGGTTCAACCGATGGGTCCCCCTGAAGGTGCGCGACCAAACCCTTAATATAAGAGTCTTCCAAATACATGCGCTACAGGTCTGGAAGGAATGGACAACAGGGCATAGACAGCGCCATGCATGGATCGGCACGACAGGGCATCTACCATAGTGTTCTCCGAACCTTTTTTATAGACGACTTCATAATCATAGCCCACCTTTGTTGAGCCGGAGTGGATACAGGCTGTTCCAGAAAATACTTCAACGGTTAGTGATCTGTGTGGATGAGAAACCGACGGCCTAGCAGATAAGGGCGCACTTAGTCACTGCATGTACTATGGCGAGCATTTCCTTTGGCCCAGCAATCTATCCATACTGATTGATGAAGCGTCGAGAATGGCCCGTAAGATCCAAAAACCCGCGCAGTGCCTTGACACATTGTGGCATTGGCCATGAAATCATGGCTGTAACCTTGGACGGATCAGTGGCCACTCCATCGCGAGATATAATGTCGCCCAAATACTCCACCTGTGGGCTACCAAAAGAATACTTCGAACGCTTTAGAAATAAAGAATTGGAACTCAAGACCGAGAAAACCGACCTGAGATGTTCCAAATGTTCCTCCCATGATGTGCTATAGATTAATATGTCGTCGAAGAACTCCAAGACGAACTGGCAGAGGTAGGGCCGAAATAAGTCATTCATCAGTCTCTGAAAGGTGGCATAACTAAAAACTCAAAGTGCCCATCATGTGTCTGAAATGCAGTCTTGTGAATATCCTAGGACTGCATGAGAATTTGATGATAGCCCGAATGCAAGTCAAGCTTGTTGAAAACTATAGCCCCAGCCAACTCGTCCAAGAGCTCTTTGATCACCAAAATGAGGTATTTGTCTTTGACAGTGATAGCATTGAGGGCACAGTAATCAACACAAAACCTCCATGTTCCATCCTTCTTTCGAACCAGTAGTACAAGAGACGAAAAGGAACTAGTGCTCGACATGATAATACCTGAATGCGGCATTTCATTTACTAACCTTTCGATTTCTGCCTTTTGGACGTATGGGTAGTGATACGACCGAACATTGGCAGGCGACGCTTCTAGAATAATAGGGATTTGGTGATCACGACGTCTGGCTGGAGGTCCGAAGGGCTCAGAAAAGACGTCCTCATGTTCAGCCAAGAGCGCCAGCATATCTTCGGGCAGTTCATTCTGACTAACCTCCACGGTGGCACGTTGCTGAAGGAAGAAACCGTGGGATTGAAACCGGGAAAGGGAGCTAACCTCCTGGGCAGTATGCAATGTGCCAGGCTGAGACCCATGAAGGCACACTTGTTGTCCCTCTACCTCAAAATCCATAGCCATGTCTCTGAAGTTCAAACAGATTGGTGATGAAGGTGTGGCCTTGAATTGTCAATACTGCCTGTGCACACATGGCCACACTGCGCAAGTGTTTTCCGTCCCCTATCAGCACGTCGAACGGTTTGGAATTGGACACATAGCAACCCAAGCGATGCACCACTTTATCATTTATAAAATTATGAGTAGAACCACTGTCAATGAGAACAGCTACCTGTTGTCGCTTGAGGTGCCCTTAGACACGCATGGTCTGTGGGGTAAAAGTGCTCGAGAAGGCTGCACAAATATCTCTGGTTGGACGCCATCATAAGGCCCTGGTGTCTCCTCTGGCATGGTTGTTTCCTCTTCCTCAGCCTCTTCTACGAGCAAGCTACCACAGACGGCACAACGATGCTCGAGCGAAAACTTCTCGTCACACTTGAAACAGAGGCCCTTGACACGCCGTTCGTCCATCTGGGCTGGGGTCAGGTGACGTACAGGTGAATTAGTAGGGCCGAAAGAGGTGGACCTGCTGAGAATAGGGCCATGCGCTAAACTGATAGGAGGTCGCATTGCAGGACCCCGCGCCCCCCCCCCCCCCCCCCCCCGATGCTAGCGATACAGCTTCTCCTCCTCAATTCGAGCGTGTCGCACAACATCCCTCAACGAGTGACATGGAAAATGTCTCATCTCGTCCGAAATTTTTGGTTTCAGCCCTCTTTTGAATGTACCCACGAGGGCTGCCATCGGGCAATCGGGTAGATGATTGGCAATCTTCATGAATTTTGAGTAGTAGGCTCTCACCGTGGTTGTCTGACGCAAGCTGGATAGCATTTCGTTGAAGTCTTGGAACTCATTTGGCCCGAATTGGACACAGAGTTCATCGAAAAAAGAAGCCCAGGTCGGGTAGTGGACTTCCTTCTCATAAC
This sequence comes from Houttuynia cordata, assembly GCA_039654745.1. Taxonomy (NCBI): domain Eukaryota; kingdom Viridiplantae; phylum Streptophyta; class Magnoliopsida; order Piperales; family Saururaceae; genus Houttuynia; species Houttuynia cordata. The sequence continues at coordinate 21,137,720 of CM077506.1, forward strand.
TCTGGAACCACACAGAGGCGTCGCCATCCAAGTGGAACGCTGCAAGGCGCGGTCCTTCGGCCTTCGAGTTGGTCCCCTGATAGGCGAAAAGTTTATCTGCCTTGTACAACCACTCCACTGGGTCATCATCACCGTTGTAACGCGGGAACTGGAGATGAGCCAATCGAGGCTTGGCCCCACCCCGATGGCCACTGCGATGACCAAGATGCTCCTCCCACTCGTCCTCAAGCTCATGTTGCATATTTCGGAAGGGTGTTTCCATTGAGGCATTTGGTCGAACACCTTGCATACCTTGTGCCTTGTGGCCTGGACGGCCTCCTTCTGCGGCCTGATGGAAGGAACCAAAGAGAACCCCGTAGTGATGAGAGGTCGTCGTTAGTCCCCATGGCCCTGGGCTGCCAGAACCCTGTGAGCCCATGACTTGAAAAGTCTCGCCCACCTCCACTGAAAGTGGTGGTGGCGTGGTCCGGCCGGCCGCTATCGGGCCAATTAGAGCTTGGTTCTGCGCGAGTTGGAGCTGTTGAAACTGTTACTGGATCTGTTGTTGGATCTGCTGCTGCATGGTAGCAAACATGGCTTGTATGTTTACACCAAATAATTCATCCATTGCCTTGGGACTGGTAGTCACCTTTGAGACTTCTGGCTCCAGTTGAGCCTCAACGGCCATGGCCCGCTGCTTATGAGGTAGTATTTCTGTCACAGATCGGAACGGCTCTGATACCAAGGTATCGGATCATCGAAAGGGAAGAATAAGAGAAGAATGAGGGAAAGATAAAGACTTCTTAATTGCATAACTATCTAGGAGGAAGGAGACCCCTTTATAAAGAGGGCTCTTTTACAATTATGATGTCATAATGATGACATGATGTCGTATGACGACATAATGAAGACATAATTATAACCCATGATTATAGTCCGTTATATCTAATCAGACCTTTATTGCAATCAGTAATAGATTTCAGAAAGGGAAACTAATCATAATCAAAGATAGTCCTGTGTGCTGACGTACACAACAAGATCTCACACAAGATCTTAGTGGTGTTGATGTTATTAACACTTGTATCCTTGATACTAATGCAGCCAACATTAAAGTTGGTAGCAAACGAAACATTTCAACAATGTCGGATAAGGCTAAAAAGAAAAAAGTGAAGGCGTAAAGATAATTATGAGTATGAGGGAATTGTCTCCAGAAGATAAGGCACAATTTGTTGACATTGTAAGGCTCAACCATGCTTATACCGTATTCATCCACTTGGATGAAGATGCACGTGTGATGTTGCTAAAAATGCACTTACAGAAATAGTGGCATGGGCTATGGCAAAAGTAGAATTTTTTGAACTAATAGTGTGTCATTTTTTGAGGGCTAAATGGCATATATACTAGAAGATGATGTTTATTTTTGTGTTTCATATTTTGGGGGCTAAAGGGCATGTATAGTGAAAGATGATGTACGATATATGTATCATTTTTTGGGGGTTGAAGGGCATATACAGTGTAAAGATGATGTATGTTTTTTTGGATTTAGAAGATGGATAAAATACTTTTGCTATGACTATGTTTCCTGGTGGATGGTGTGTATTATTTTATAGAAATTGATGATGGATGGTTTGTCGATTCTATAGGTTATATATGTATGCATTACTAATATAAAAATTATTGGCTATGTTTTTCCTCTCATTACAAAATTTTAATTATTCAGTTTCTTTAAAATGTTGAGTTTACTGCCAAACATGTTTGTCATCGTTTTTGAAAATTAGTGCATTTCTATCAAACAGGTTAGCACTTGAAATGTAACAATTTCATATTTTGGGAAAAAAAATTTGCACCAAATCTTGGGGACAAAAACATTTCAAAATAGAAAACGCTCCCAAACGGGCTGAAAGACAATATTCCCTAGGTCTATTTTTGAAGATTAAAGAAAGCAACCTCGTTAATAATTGTGATGACATTATTAGTATGCAATGTATATGGAAAGTCATTTAGTAATTATAGGGTATTCCAGCTTTAGTGTTTTTTTTTTTGCACTTGGCCATTTTTAGTTGGTGTTTGAGCTATATCGGGGGAGCTTTGGAACGATAAATTATTATATGCATCAATTTTATGCTAGGGCGACACTTTTGTGCATGAGCACTATTTTTTTGGCACCAAATAGCTCCCTGGCGACCTGGAGTCTTATTTCAAGGACATCTAATAATTTCTCCTTTGGAACCCATTTTTATGTTTGTTTTGCATACGTCAACCTTGACAAGATTACAAACAAGGCTTGAGTTTGAGGTCCTTTGCAATGGACATGGTCTCTTCCCATACTGGTGGCGCATTCAATGTTTTCAGATTTTCGCTATTTGTTTATTATAGCTAGCATTGCCTGTATGCTTCATCTCAATTAATAATTAATAAAAAAATTCTTATTAAAAAAAGAAGAATATCTGAGTATGCCCCCGAGCATGGGATGTTGTATCGGTGATATATCGATATCAGCCTTCAACCGGTAAATCGATACATTGTAATATTGTTTTCGGAATTTTTTAAAATATCGCCGATATATCGGTTCGATCCGATATATCGGTGTTTTAAAGAAAATGATTTAAAAAATTAAAAAGAAAAAAAAATCAACTTTTCCATTTGTTTCCCATCCTATACCAAGTGGAAGGATATAGGTTTAAATCGCAAACACATATTTTGAATTATATATATATTTTTAATATATATTTTAAAATTTATACTTGTCTAAACTAGTTTTAAACCACCGATATTTTTTTACACAATATCTTCGATATTTTATCTATTTAGTCGACCGATATCTGATACGACATGTAATACAAAGGGCAGGCAAGTTTTCAATACCGGCCTGCCCTGAAGCAATTTGTGGGTCGGGATCTAATAGCGCACGTCATGCTCGCGCCCGCATGTCCTAATTTTTTCATAAAAAAATGTCAGGAAAACAAACTTCAAAAGTGGAAATGTCCTAATTTTTTCATAAAAAATGTCAGGAAAACAAACTTCAAAAGTGGAAATTTACAAGTTCTTGTTTTCTTTTTCTTTTTTATAAATAATGCCATTAGAGAAGCGCTTGCACGCATTTGAAGAGGGGTACTTTTATTCGTAGATCAAGACAATCCATATTCCAGATTCCAGATTCCAGATTCCAGTGGGAGGTGAACTTTAATTTTGGATATCTGCGTATCTTGCAGACTGCTGCCAATTTGCCATCAAAGACCGTGCTGCACTATGCAATGCTAAGATATGGACGGCTTATCCCTATTCTACTAAATAGGGATGCTAAGCACAGATCATTAGATGGAATCCGCAGAAAGATCGTTGCTCCAATGATCGGGGAATTACGTCAAGTTATATTTCTCACTCGTTATCTATTAACAATAACATAATCGACGTCCTTTCGAGGCCTCTTTTGTTAAGTTAATTGCATTGCAAGCACGTTGATAGTAAATGCAAACTATTTTCTTGCTTGTTCATTTGCTTCTTTGGAATGTGTCACAATCGCTCCCCCACCTGTTGCCTTGAACGAGAGCCTGCAATCCGCGCAACCCACTTTTCGTTTAAGGCACCCTGCATCGTCCCACTCGAAGGCTTGCTTGCAGCCTTAAGTCACGTCCGTAATCGGGCTTCGTGGTGGCCGTGTGTGTTGCGAGAGTTCTTCAAATTGAATGCAAGCCCACAAAGCATTTTCAAAGAAGAAATGGACACTGTACCAAATAAATTGATACGGTGGGCTGGCGGGTTCTTCTTTTGGTGAGAAATTTCACTGGGAAAAAGGCAAACTCCGTGCCCTATAATCGATGTTTTTTCCAAAGCGGTCGTAATATCCAGTTTGACCAATTTTTATTACCTGCATCACATTATCACTTGCCACGTTATCAGAGGAGGGGAAGAAAGGGTTGGATAGAAGGATAAATTACAACTTTACTAAGATTTTTCTTAATCCCCCTGTCACTTGTCCCTTAGTCATGCTTCGGGTCACAAAATGTTAGTTAGGAAAATATTTTTCCAGAAGATACCACGAGTCTACGACCAAAGCTTTCTTTTCTCTTTTGGACTCTCAAGTCTACCTGGGCTTTCCGATTTGGAAAATGTTTTGCTGACCGAGTTTGGGGACCAGATTACAGGACCCCATGCACAACTGCAGGGCCCCATGCCAACGTGGCATGGGATCGTGCAATCTCGTCCCCAAACTCGGTCACGCTAGATGCCCTCTTGCGATTTCAGGCCTTGTGCGTTGAACACACTGTGCAAAACGTGCCACTTCAGAACCACAGAGCACCCTAGTGTAGTAGGCTCATAGATTGCTTTTCCGAACTAAATACAAATCCTCGGCTGTTAACCGGCTCTGGTGATTCTGTCCTTCGTTTAATGTTCTTTGGCTTTATAAGCTTCTCCCCATTCCCTATTGATTTCGGTTTTGTCACTCTTTCCCACGATTGTGTCTATTTCTTCTTTTACCCTCAGCCTTCGATTTTAACAATGAAAAATGATCTTTATCCCCTAACTCAGAGGGAACTTTTTTTTAATACTAACTCAAAGATGGAACTTGTGAACATGAATGAGTTGATTTTCCATTAATGCAATTAAAATGTAGAAATGTGTTTAGTTAATCTTATCCAATTAATTAAATAGCTAATGTATCACATTATATACATATGTTCCAAAATACTTTGTACATTTGAGAAAATTCTCATTTTTATTGGACCATGAAGCCCACATGAAAGTCACATGACTTCTTCTCCCAAATATCCCGTCCAACTCTTATGCACTTTCAGGAACTAATTCAAGTCAATTCTTCCAAGTCTCCTCCAATTTTGAAAAGAGGAAGTCACATGATTTGGCAAAATCTACATAGTATTTTAGAACAATGAATATTTCTAAATATACATAATATTTTAGAATGGAGGGAGTACATTGTTCAATTGGGAAAGTCTTCTTTATGCGATACTAGGAGTAGTAAATGATGCATGTGCTTTTGGAGATGTGTTCAGTTCATTTTGGTTTCTAATTAAGATTATTAATGGAGGAAGCAATATATTAGAAAGAGTAATGCAACTAACCTCTTAGAGCACCATCCTAGAGCACTGTATCCCACCGCCAATCCCTTCAAGTGTGCACACGGCTCACACAACATTAGCATTAGTTAGTCGGTACATAATCTCTTTTGGTGGCCAAGTTCGCCTATCATTTTACTTCCTCCCTTGACTCTTGAGGATCTTATCTCATGTCGACAAGTAAGACGAAGAGGGTGTCCGACTTCTTAATTGAAGAAGCTTGATATAATGACCTTGTAAATTAGTCTCTTATCGATCTCAAGGGGTGATGTGACAGAAACACAAGTTGGATACCAATCTAAGAGGAACCCAAACCCTCTACGTGGTCAGTAGGATTGACCTCATATTTATGGGGGATATGATTTAATGAGATAGGGATTTGATGCGAGTAAAGGAGAATACTGCATGTAAAGCATGGAATGTCGTATCGGATATCGGTAAAATATCGGTCGGCCTAAGAGACGAAATATCGGAGATATTGTGTAAAAAAATATCGGTCGTCAAAAACTAGTTTTTACCATATATTTTCACAATCTAACATCTAAAATGAGTTATACTAATTTAAACAAAGAATAGATTTCAAAATATGCATATTAGGATAGAAAACAAACATGAAAGTTTTTTTTTTCCCAAAAAAAAAAAAAAAAAATTTTGAAATTTTTTTTTTTTTTAAAAAAAATATTTTTTTTTTTCAAAAAAGGCCGATATATCGGTCCGAAACCGATAGCCGATATATCGGCGATATTTGGAAAAAACCTGAAATCCGATACTTAATGGTATCGGCGTATCGGTTTGTGTCCGATACCGATATATCGGCGATATATCGCCGATATATCGGCGATCTGACATTCCATGATGTAAAGTAGTTGGGCGGGCGCTTGGATTCCAGACGCTAATTTAGTGAGGTAACATTAACAGCCGACATGGTTTAACCGATACTGTAGAAATTAATAAAGGAGCTCTTTACTAATGACAATGGTCTTCGAAAGAGTCAACCAAGGCAAATTGCAAGTCGCCTGTCACGGCCCGGTTTTTTTTAAACCATTTTTAAATCAGAGTGGTAGCGAAAAACTCAAGGATGGTTCCTCTAAGCGATAAATCATTGGTTGAAAAATTTTCGACTAAGCATCTAGGCCGTGATAACTGGGGTTCACAAATATGGATACAAAACCATATATACATATATTAATACAAGATGCAAAGTCGATTAAACTAAAGCAAGTCCTCTAAGTGCAAGTCTGTCATCCATCTCAAAATAAACTAGAAATAGTCGGCGCTCGCGCCTTAATACCAAGTCTAGGACAAACCCGGAGCAAGAGATATACTAAGAAATCTGAACGTCCTCATCACCAGGCTCCCAAGTGCCACGTGAAGTCACTCTTCCACAGCAGCACCTACATCACATAAGGATGCTGAGTATAAAAATACTCAGTGGGATACCATACACAGTCATCATCACATCAAATTAGGATTTGCATTAACATATTATGCAACCTATTACAGGATTCCACTTGAATCTTTTATTAATCTTTCAAGCAAGTCTTTTATTGCTTTCCAAGTTCAAGTTCAATAATTAAGTCTTTGTCCCATTGATAGACTCACTGAATGTCATACCTACATGACAGACAGCACGAAAACACCGTGATTATCACTCAGGTTAATACCGGTAATCACGGCACGCCCTGAATTTCTCAAGGGTGACTGCCTTGCCCATTCCTTATCTTAGAAGGTATGACCGTCGGAAGGGTCTGGCTCCACATCAGCTCCTAGACTCGATGTGGGTCGGGAAACGCAGCCTTCTAGGATGCTAACGTCTCCAATGTTGTGCACAGTAAACCACCTGGCAACCAAGGCTCAGGATGTGTGGCTCTCTCTAAAATCCATAGAGAATAAGCACGCTCTCTCTAAAATCCATAGAGAAGAGGTAACAGCTTAAGCCTGACCAATAAAATATGTAATACTCTTTCTAAAATCCATAGAAAGATGCAAACATGGCCAAAATAACATATCATTGTTCTCTCTAAAATCCATAGAGAGATATAACAGCTTAAGCCTGACCAATAGACGTTGGTCCTTATTAGGTATCATAACACAGAGCTTCCACTAGTCGGAAGATGTGAATGCTCTCTAAAATCCATAGAGAGATACAAACGGCAGAGCTTCCACCAGTCGGAAGATGCAACATCACCCCAATCTATTCCTTGTGATCCTTAATAGGTATCACAGTATTACTAGTATGGAACCATCACATACCATTCACACTGTTGGCTTAATAGCTCAACAGATAGCCTGACCTGTGACTTAATAGTCATTCGGTCGCTCGATCAGAAGTCACTCACACTCATACACTGACTCCCAATCCCCAAGGGTATTTTAGTCTTTATCTTGATTAGGTTCTTCCCAACCCTCAAGCTCAGCCCTCAAGTCCTCATTTTATTATCATTCATAAAATGATTATGTCTCTAAACCATCTAGGTTTATTAGTCGGGTTTTTCTTTGCATTTAAGTCCTTAGCTATCTGTCATCATAACATAAGGAACTAAGGCCCTTAATACCATAACATCACACACATACCAATTAAGGCTTGAAATTATTTATTAAACAGCCCAAAATTACTAAAAAGAGCCTATGTATCATTCTGGCTCTGTATGTACTATACTGCATTCAATTACACAGACGGTCAGGCTTCACCGTCAGTTGTGGCCAGTTTTAACTATCGGTTGAGGTCCACCGGCAGTTCAAAATCTAAACCAGCTTATGAACCGGGTTTATTATCGAACCGGTTCGATTTATAACTGGACCGAACCGGGTTCGGTCTGCCTGAACCGGTTTATTTATTGGACCGAGTTCGGTCTAATCATGGACCGAACCGGTTCGGTTTAACTATTACCGAACCGGGTTTCGGTTCGGTTTGACGATCCGGTCCAGAATTCCTGGACCGAACCGGTCGTCTTCCCTAGGAAGTTCGGTCGTCTCTGTTCTCGCGAGGGTGGCGGCCGACACAGCCGCAGTCGTCGGGCCGCCACCACCCAGCCGACGCCGCTCTTCGTCTCCTCCTCTCCTCCACCATAGTCAGGCCGTGATCCGGCCGGATTTGAGGAGGGGAAGGGGAAATAGAGAATGGCAGCAGCAAAAAGCTGCTGCCTTTCCTCTGTCCGGCCGCTTGAGCGGACAACGGCCCTTGCCGCCGCAGCTCGCCGCCGGACCCCGTCGTCTTCTCCACCGTTGCGACCCCGGCGACCGCAAAGGTGATACCTTTCGGTTGCCGATTTGAGACCATTTGATGGCGGCCACCAGTGGCCCCATCTCTGAGCTCACCGCCGCCGCCGTCATCGCCCTCGCCGGAGGGAGGAAACACATAAAGCTTGATGAAAAGAGGTATAGGATCCTACCTCGCATGCCGAATCGCCGGCCGCCGGAGCTCGTTGGTGAGTCGCCGGAGTTTGCTGGGGGTCGATGGGTGTTGGAGGTTCGCCGGGCGTCGAGTTCGCCGGAGATCGCAGTCGTCGCCGGTCGAGGACGCCCTCCTCTACTGCTCCTTTCCTCTCCCCCAGGTTCCCTTTTTCTTTACTCTCAGCTTAGCCGCCGGGCTTGCCGTCGAGGTCGCCGGTGTCGTACGAGATAGCCGGAAGTCGCCTCAGATTCAACTTCGAGAGGAGCACCGCCTTACTATAAGTTCCCTTCATCGAATCGGAAAAATCTGGTTGAAATACCTCCTCTGCCAGTTACTATTACAGTTTAACACCTGGCTCAGATCATGCTACCACCTGTTGTCCTCTACCAGTACCTGGCATACTCAGGCGACCAGATGTTACATCGCCAATGGCTTTTTGCCCATTTCCAAGAAGCCAAAGAAGCTCCCAAAGACTCTAGTTGCTAGTAGGAGAGCTCAAAGGAGAAGGGCGTGAATGCAGGAGGCGGGCCCTACTACATCTATAAGAATAGATGCCATGGAGAAGAGAAATGTAGAAGAGGGACATTCTTTTGGAGCTAATTTTCAGTGGCAAATTGGCATCTAATTCACAAAAAAAAGGCATCTTATTTCTGTCTTCTGTTGTACTGTAAATATAGGTCAATGGACGCGCCTTGTCATAGCTGCAGCAAGGAATGTGGAGAAGGAAATAGGCCTTGCATGAAGATATGGGTCTCGTTAGATAGCCAAGGATGACTTTCCTGCAGCTTCCTCATGGGCATTCATCTACTTCTTGAAATGTTTCATTGGCACTGTAGGCGGGTCAACTTGGCTAGCCTGAGGGATCCTTTTCTTTCATGCTAGATCTATTTATCTTTTTGGACTAGCTAGCTCAATATCTCAAATATCAAGCATGTGATTGACAACACTGACATATCAACGTGCAAGAATGTACATTGGATCGAGTTGAGTACGGGGATCAATATTAGCACGACTTTGCGTTAATTAGAGATTAATGTTATCATGCTGACGCATATACGTGCACATAGATTACATTGTGACTCTATGCATTTGTTCATATTAGGAGCTATATTTGTGGCTTGTGCTTGCATGCCTGTGCATTAATTATCAGTTCATCAACTGTTTTACATTTTCATTTCTTTGCGTATAGTCTAGTCTAGATGGTCATCCAGATGAAAACGCCAAGCAAATTTTTTTTGGGTGATGATGGAACTTGCTTTAACGTGGGAGACTTGAAAAGTGGCTGGCTTCCTTTAGTAGAAGGCGGAGAATAGTTTGCTCCGCGCTCATCGCACGGTTGCACTGATAGGTGGCTTGCAACAAAGAATGTTATGCATCTTTCATGCATATCTTGGCATTTTTTTCTTTTTGATGAGAGACGAATACTACTCAAATACCCTCTCTTCTCTCAAAATAATTCTGAGGAGTTAGGAATGTGCAAATATTTCGTTCTCTGTTGCAATTGCAATGGCATTAATGTCGCATGTCTATGTCAATGCAACATAACCTGCACACTAAAACTACAAAAGGGTGAATTAGGCTCTTTCACGTCCAAAGGCCAAAACTAGAATATTTTTTGGAATGTCAACGAAGAAAACCATAGTAATTAGACTGCATAACGCAATTCAATTCGATGACACATAGCTTTAAGCACATATTCGGTCACCGCTGAAGCTTGTGAAATTCAGTGGGAAATGTAGCATCTTATCTTCATGAAAGTTTTGAAAATTGCTCGTTTGGAAGCCTCATTTGGTTGGGCCCGGGTGATTGGCGAATTGTGACCCTCCATGGTCCATGCAAATAGAGAAAAGCTCATTACGGTTGAGCTCTCAAGTAATGGTCAGCGAGTTGCATGCTTCTGAGCCTTCATCAGCCGAGCTCCTTGCATGAGATCCATCACTTGGCACGTCGGAGATGGCAAACTCCAAGGCCTGCTTCTTGTCCACATTCCTGAGTCTCCTCTTGGTCACTGCTGCCTTTGCGAGCTCAGATGCATCTTTCATGTTCGTGCACAAGAAGGTCAGCCTCATCCGCCTCAAATCGGGAGATGAACGAGTGGCCGTTTCCATCGACATCTACAACAAAGGCTCCGCGAAGTCAAACTGCAAGGCTCAATGTCTTCTGGTGTCCAGATTCTATAACATGGTTAAATGAAGTCAGCTGTGAATTAATTAGTCTTCTCATTGAATTGGTGTTTTTGTTTTTTACTCTTTGCATTTGATTGTTTCTACATTTCCAAATTTAACTCTCCATGCTCAGGTTTTAATTTCAATTCTCCTTATTTTGAACCTGCTTGATGTCCATAGCTTCGGTCCTAGTGGAATATATTCATACTTTTATCTCTCATTAGAAAAAAAAAAGGGACTTCAGGGTAAACTGTATTATCTGGTAAAGTTAGTTCAGAATTAGAAAGATATAGGAATGTTATATAACTACTGTATGATCGGTAAAGCCATTTCACAGAGAAAAAAATTGTTGAATTTGCAGTATAAGGATTCCATGACATAACAATTCCCTTTCTTTTTGAAGCATATTGCAGTAGGCATTGTTCTTCATTTCTTCTCGTCTGTTTTATCTGTTGGCTAAGATGAGAAGAAATGTCCGGAGGTAATATAGCCTGTTTTTCTGGATAATTACAGTTTTACAATTTATCACTACTAGTTTGATTTTATAGATCTATCCTTTTAATTTTCAATATGGATAGCTCATTTATTGATAGGAAACGCAAGTTGAATCTGGGTAGATTTTTTTAGTGGGGATGATTTTATCGTCTATATACTCAATATGGATTATCTTGTTTTGTTGTGCTTTCTTTTACTTATTATGCCCTAAGGATTCCAAACATATAAGGTATAGGTTCATTGACACTTCCCATTATGCGTGAACACATGTTGCACATTCTTGCTTGAATACTTTAATTGACTTTGCATTCAGTTGTTCACCGTAATGTTAATAATCCTTCAGGACAGCATATGATGTAAGTCTAAGTGATGACAGTTGGGCTCAAGATACATTCGAATTAATAACTGGCAACACTTCGAACTCATGGGTAAAACTTGATGTGTTGGATTCTTTACTATCTGCTTCCCTTCTGGATAGAGTTATTCAGAGCTTAAGCTCTTATTTACTAAATTTTATAACTTTCTGAGATTCAATTGCCTCTCATCCATTCACTCTCGAATCAAAAGTAAAGGGCTTGTTCTATGGTTCACCTGCGCTCAATAAATTTCGGGTCCCTTCAAAATCTTCTCTGCAGGTATTATTTGGGTCTTCGATAGCAGTAAAAATTTGACATGGGATATTATAGGGTTAGACTTGAAATACCGTTTCTACTTCTTGTGTAGGAGGCTTATTCAACCGCGATTTTGCCCCTCGACGTTCTTGCTGACAGAAATCCAGAGAAAAAGTTTGATCTGGTTTGTGTGCTTTTGCTGGTGACTAGTTTTATTTACGTAATTACAACTCCATCAAAGTCAAACGCAGCTAAAGGCAGCAAAAAGAGGCGTTAACCACCACTAATAAAAGTTGAGAATTCGTTCATATTTTTTATAAACAGATGGCAGATATTTTTTTTAGCACTAAGATTGTTGTTCTCGTTGATGAGATACTGCAACCTGATGTCCTAGGAATATTCGTTTTGCAAATATCAGGTTATCATTCGGTTACCTGTAGAGTAATTTGAATTTTCGTAGATGTATTAGCACATAGCTATCCTTCACAGGCTCTCAGTTTTTTTTTTACTTTGCGTTAAGGCTATCAATTGTCTTCTTGTATCACACGTATTTGAGTATACAGGTATTGGCACATCCTCTCTTAATCAGAAACAACATCTATCTATTGGTCACTATTTAAGGCATTACTCAACCTATTGAACATGATCGAAAGCTAGTTGACAAGCTTTTACTGCTTGCTCAGCTTGGCTCGATATCCCTCCTCTTTGTCTAGCTGAGCCTTGTGCTCTATTTCATGAAAGAGAACACGTTGAGTCCTAAAGAGTAATACCGTACTATCCTGGACAATGGCAAAGTAATAATAAACCCTCGAGAGTTAAATAAAGGAAAATGATATTTGTATATCAGATTTCCTACACAGCTGATGTGTATGACAATGAGTGGGTGAACTGATGTAGGGCTATCACTGTCCTAAATAAAAAGGTCTAGACAAGACCTGAAAATGCAAAAAACACTTCTTTTGGCGGATTTTTCTGTGGATTGGTCGATCAGAGCAAGGCAAGTTGTCCTTCTGCTCGAAGTTGAATTTTCATCTCATCTATCAGCTTCCATAACCTCCAAACAGATATATCTGAGAAATTTGAGGCTCGCCGCTCTGACAATTTCACACCTAGCCTAGGTTACAAGGCACGAATGGTCGAGTAATTAAAGAACATACTGCAAGCTTTCTATGGCTGAAGAACTTATGAAGGTGTATCTCGCCAGACAATATCGATGAAGTGTATACAGCAGTATCCGAGTTTGTATCAAATTATTTCTCTACAGTTATTTAGTTACTTCCATCACTTTCTTACACTATGTTCAAATTCATCAATCCCAAATTGTCTGAAGAAGTATATAAAATTATTCCACTTTTAAGTCGTTATTTACAAGCCCAGTATATGTAAATGTATCCTCACTCTTTAGTAACAATTACAAATGACAATCTTCTTAACCAAAGCCGGACACCCAAGTAAAAAGTAATCATCACGCGGGCACTGCAAAACTATGCTCAGTCCACTGCGGGGGATCCATAACAGCACAGGCATCCGTCTTCTCAAAATCAGCAACCTTCAACAAGCAAGACCAAAATTCAAAATTTGTACTAATAACAAAGAAGACAATGAAATGCGAGATATGGACGCAAAAGAAAATGACATAGCAATATAATTCAGTTAGAAACAGAAAAGTTGATATAATTAATTCCTCTTACCTTTTCACCGCAGCTAGGGCAATAATGGTATTTATGCCAGAGGCAATCCATGGATGGGCAAAGGAAGCACCATCCCAGCATAAAAGGCATCATGCAACCAACAACTGCTGCCAGACTAAGCTTCGACCTGCATTCAAAAGAAACATAGAAAAAAGTAAATATTTTTAGTCTACTCATATCCAGAATAGATCCACACTTAAGGAGAAATATAATTAGCTAGATTGCCCATCTATTAAAAGTTGTTCTCACTTTACAGAAGTCCTGAAGAAAAATATTTTTAGTAGAAAAGAAATCAACTAACGTTGCGTAAGTGACTCAACAAGTCATGTTAACTATGCTCAAGACCGCAACAAATCAAAGTAACAAAGAAAAACAACAAAAAAAGACAAGAGATCTTGCGATTACCTATCACTTACTAGTAGAATCAAAATAGACTATACACTTCCAAGATGGTGACAATATTTTTCATGCAAGGTATGCTAGGCAAATGTAAATTTACGTAAAATCAATAAAGAAGAATGGATATGATAAATAAGATCTGGTATTGCACGAAATGGGTAGAATATCCAATCATTGTATGAGTAAAACATTCAACTCATACAATGCAAGTTCTGTCAATCAAACATAAGATCTAACACAATGCAAAACGGTACTGTAAGCAACAATTTTATGGGTACAGAGTTAATCTTGCACATTGGTAGATGACAGCCAGCTATATGAGCCATGAAGTGTAAGAATATATGATCTTGGTAGTTCATCACCATATAACACGACTCTATGGGCTAAGGTTGGAGTACTATTTAAAACTAGTGCCCATCCAACCCCTAGAATCTGCAAGTACTCAACAATGCTTATCACTAAGAAGACCTTAACTTTCTGCCCTTCCTCATCATTTATGCCTTATCCCAGACACCTGAATTCCAACATAGGATATCCTTTATCATTCGACACTCTATGTAACTAATGATTCATGGGAACTAAAGGCCTACTGCAATGATAGTATTTCATTCATGTTTAGAATATTGCAACTGTGTCATTCTTCCCAGCTGGGAAAAAGAAAGAAAGTAATTCACTATGTGGATAAAAAAAGTATGCAAGTCATTACTATTGCCTATTAATTATGTGGATCAATAGCAATTTCTCTTATAAAAACAAGAACAGCATGTGTACATTGCATCAGTTAGAATGAAACATAACAGGTTCACTATCTCCATCCCTGTTCTAAATCATTCATGGGAAAGATCACCCATTTCAATGCAAGTAGACATAGCTTCTAACTCTAGATCGAGTAGAAAGACCATAAAAAAAAGTTTTAATTGAATCGTAACAGTATCGAAAGCAAAAAAAGGATGGAAATAGGAGAACTGACTTGATGGTGGTGAGGGAGGAGGTGCCGCAGTAGACGCACTGGAAGGGAGCCGGGGTGTCCCTGAACATGGTCTGCTGCAAGGGAATTCCCTTGGGATCTCCGAATACCGCGTTCGGTGGGATCATCCCCGCCTGGTACGGGTTCTGTCCGACGTAGTAGGCGTTCGATTGCTGCGGCGGAGGAGCCGCCGCCGCCGGGTAAGCGTACGGAATTCCCACGGCCGGTTCCTCCTTAGCCATCACGGCTCTGTTTCTTCTGCAACTTGTCTTGAAAAGATCGCAACAGGAAAGAGTTGACGAGAACAACAAAAACCAGTTGGGGGAGAAGCGAGGAGGGAGAGGACTAATGGGTTGGGCTTTTTAAATCCCTCCGTCCGTATTGGGCCCTCTGCTTCGACGAAAGAGTCGAGAAGGTGGGGTGTGGGCTGCCTCGGACAAGTGGATTGGTCAATATGTTACAGGCTCGGCGTCTGGACACTTCTAGATAACTTTTACGGTCGTATGATTGGGCTCGAGTCGTAGTGGAGGCCCACCTAAATCTCCAGGGCTGGAATTGTAGAGTTCATGTCCCACCAGTGGTCGTTGGGTTCGTCTAGTAGCCCGCCAAGCTCACACATTTTTTACAAGACTAATTTATAAAGAAACTATCTAGTAGATCGGTTCTAGGGGGACAGCTGGTAGATAGGTCCATGTTTGACACATTCAAGTGTCAGGATCTGAGCATCCGTTATTTTACCATTACTGCATGTATAAAAAAATGACTGGACCTATCTACCAGCTGTCCCGTAGAATCTATCAACTAGATAATTTCTCCAATTTATGAACACGAATAGTGTCATGTGTATCATAAGTGCACTGCTCGCACACGTTGGCATGCACCACGGCGGCAAATGCCATTGAATTTCAATACGGCAACACGCATTAGGTCAGGCGATTTGTATTTCCTGCCTGCCGCCTCAACTACACAGGGCCCATTATGTGCCTAGACACAAGTCCGGTATAGGGCCTCAAACTTGGGCTTGTACCTGGAGTTTGGGGCTCCCACTATAAATTTCCAATCCCTACGTTGGGCCTTCTTCTAATCAGACGGCCTTAATTTTCAGAGAACAATGCAGGCACTTTTGCATCATCTCGTTCTTCAGCTCTCCGAAGTCCGACCTCATGTTTTACCAATTCATCTCTCCGACAACATCCGGAGCTGGTTTTTTCTTCTTCTTTTCCTAACTTTGCCTGTAGGGTTTCGGTTAAAATACACACATGTTAATCATTTTTCCAGGCTTCTCCTTTATGCTTTCCAGTACTTGGATTCAGACCACCGAAGACGTTTATAATTGACTTACTTTCCAGGCACCTCCTATTATGAAAAGCCATATTTGATGGTCACCTCAAAACCAAAGGACAAAAGGATCGGGAGAACAGTCAAAGCGCAAGATGAATCATCAATTAACAGCCACTTTTTTATGGAAAGTAGTGATAACATGGGGAATGTTCAATTCAAGCAATTGAGGGGGGCAACCGCAACGCAAGAAAAAGATTCCCGAATGTGTGTGTATGTGCATGGGCTGGCAGAAGGGGCTCCATTGCAGGTCAATCCGTCCAAATAAGCGAATATAATCTCCTTTGGCATCTCAGACACACATCTCGTGACTAACTGCACCACCTTTTCTCGGGGGACTTTTAAAAGAAAAAATGACCATCTTTTCTAGCGCCGCGGCCCCTTCATCAGTCATCCGGAACTTCTCTTCCCTTCACATGTTCATGTGCAAGACCTTGAATATTACCAATAAACATAAGGTGTTTTTCATTAATTTGTTCACAAGATAAATATAATACATAATGCAGAGTCACCCACCCATCTCGAGTTCGTTGTTACTCGAATTTACAACATTGTTTCTCGAGTCCCTTCTGTACAAAAGGAAGTATAGCTGATCAGGAATCCAATAATGTAGGGAGGCTAGAGATAATGGGTGGAATGTATGAAGAACACCGTTTGAGTCTTTTAGGGACTTCAGGAAACGTTTTTTGTTTTTGTTTTGTTTTGGCTAAATAATTTAGGAAACAGTTGGCAGAAACTGCTTTGCTGTTTATTGGGAACTTGACCAGCATGTTGGAATGTTTCCCTAGTGGCCGAAACACCTATCTCGGCCGATGCGAAAAATATCACTCGGCAGCAGACAACTCTCCAGCCCCACGAGGGCAAGCAGGCGTGGATCAGTGGATGCCTGGATGGCACAATTTCATCTCCCGCCTACTTGTCTAAATTAGAACAAGCTCTTAAGTAGACTTCAGCTCGCTTTGCCTACTAATAATCTTTTCCTTCTTCTTTTTTTGCCAATTGCATTTCTAAGATTGTCATGCATAAAGCATTGCAGACTACAAAATTTTATTGTTTGGTGAACAAGAAACAGTCTCCACATGCAACTACATTAATAAGCTTGTCATGCATAAAGCATTGTACACTCAAAAAAATTTATTGCCAGAAAAGAACTTTCCGAAGTATTTTTCTGTGCACAAAAAAACGACTATTAATAGTTCCCTTGAACTGGATAACCAGGGAAGAGCTCTACTGTAGAATTGGGTGGAATAGAATAAGCCCGCAAAGCTTACTGTTGGTGGTATTGGACATACGATCAGTCTGTTGTAAAAGCATCAACAGCTTTCCACTAAGAAGATTCTCCACTTTCTTGCCACTTTCGAATTTAATTAGCCCCTCTTTTAAATACATTGAGCAAGGACTCTGGTGGCCTAACCCCAACCTACGACCTATTCGCATTGGCTCATCAACCACACCACTATCATTTACCAATTTGCTTTATTAACCTTATGGGATTCGTGTCCAACCACCCCACTACCATTCAGCCAATTTTTTTTATCACCACCTGTAATTCGTAATCTGGAAACCAGCACTCAGATCACTAATACGTTTTGAAATGAAAGGATTTGACACCAAATGTTTGCTTAACCGTACAAAAAGCGCCAACCATTGACTAATATACACGCACAGGGGTATCACATAACAACTTATTATTCAAAGTTTTCTAATTTTTGCAGCTCACCTCGCGTGTTTGAGAGAGGATGGTTCTGCATAAAAAAGGAAAGATTCCTCAGACCAAGAAGGGTTCATAGACTTGTTTGGAGTCTTGGACGACCGAATTAACCGTCCAATATACTAGCATAAACCCCATTAAGCTTCCTTTCTATGAGTGGTAATATGACCCCAGCATCCAATGCTGCCATCCAAACCGTCCATGTATTTGTATATAGTCTATGGGAAATGTTTAAATGAAATTGACGGGCTAGTTTAAGTTGTAGCCATTAGATCTTGATCTAATAGAGGGTAAGTAACGGTGCACACTCACCTACCCAGTAATTTGATACCCAGATTGCGATCCAAAAGACTATTTACATGCTTATATGAGAGCGATATCATGTAAACCGATCCCATATCTATATCCACTGAGCTCCCTTTTTACCGGTAGCAGTTATCTCTCAATCTCCGTCTCCTTAGTTTCACCATCCTCTCTTTCCACTTCACCCAGCGTCATCTCTCCTCTTCCATATTCCCTTTGACATACATATGTATAATAGAACAAGAAGAGAAGCCAGCTCTTTCAAATCCGTTTTTGTGATTGTTTTTGTTTCTTTCCTGCTGCTCTTTGGAAAACAAAGACAGTTCTTCCTCTCTATCTCTTTTTTCTTTGTCTCCTTTATATACATACATAATTGTCCATCTTTTGAAAAGAAACCGCAGTATGGAGGCGATTACAGCTTCGTTGGAGCGATCAATGCAGAATTGCTCTCTTACTGGTCCAGCCACGGCCATCCCGGCAGGCAACCATCACCCAAGTGCCGATACAACGGTGGAGCTGAACTCAGATGTTTCTCTTCCATACCAGTGGGAACAGTGCCTGGATTTAAAGGTAGCCCATTATTGCTTCTCCTTCCCATTTCGTCATGGTTCCCCTCTTCATTTATAACGATCTGGCCACTGTCCCTTGAGAACATTAAAGCCATGTATCAGATCGCCCTCCTTTTGGCTTATATATTCTCTTAGTCTTGCATTTATTACTTATCCATCAAATATACCATGATCGTAGAGGATTAGAAGTGTTCAAAGCTAGGAATGCCAGTCTGTTGGATGAATTTGTTATGTTTTTTTTCATTTCTTTTTCCCGCTGTTTCTAACATTTCTACCTTGCTATTGTGATTTGCTACAAGGGTATTTATTTTTCAATCCGGAATTAGTCCTCGTTATTCCATTGGACATTTTATCTCGTTATGATTTTATTTTCATCCATGTTCACTTTCCACTAGCTAACAAAGCAGTTTCTGCAAGACGGCAGTTTCATTTTCCTACATGTGTCCAAGTTTTATTTCTTTGCTAAGTCTTACTTTTGTGGGTTTCTTTCCCTTAAACTTTTTGCATTGTTTGATTTGATATTCCACCCCCATGGATGGGATTTTGCACCTTTTATTCCAGTGCTCTTGTTTACTTATCATGCTTTTCTATATGACACTATGAGGAAACATTGCTAATTCTTAATTAGTATATGTATTTATGTAAAAGAAGAGCAAATACTTTTCTACCGCCATTTGTTTAACTCTTCGGCCGTGGACTTGTTGCAGACGGGCGAGATTTATTACATAAACTGGAGGAATGGGATGAAAGCTAAGGAGGATCCCCGGCAAGCAACAAGCTTTGAAGAAGATTACTACTCAGAAGTAGAGAGTTCCACAGAAAGTGAGGATGATGATTCTTCTGTTTCTTCGAGAGAAGAAGATTACCGCTCCGAGGTCCTCGTCGTCGCCGGTTGTAAGAGCTGTTTGATGTACTTCATGCTTCCTAAAAGGGTCGAGTGCTGCCCCAAGTGCACCGGCTTCCTACTCCATTTCGATCGGCCTGAAAATGGCCTATTATGAATCTTCTTCACTAGAATTATTATTTTGTTCTTTTTTCAAATTTAAGGTTGCTTTCAAGTGGCTATGGTTTTCATTGGAATATTGAACGAGTCTTCAAATATATGAATTATTATGTATGTCACCCTATAAAAGGTCTATATCTACTTTTATTTGCCTTCTAATTCACTCTATAGCGTCATTTGAGGCTGCACTGAGGAGCTACAGTGGAGGTCAACGATTGAAAGAAGAGCCAAATTCTATGTAATTGTTTGCACATTTCGCATGTTGGTTTTCTCTCGCCATGTTCTGTTGGGTGGCCTGCATCTGATTCCTAGAGAATGCAAAAAAAAAAGAAGCAATGTATTTTGTATTGCTACGGGATCGTGAAAACTTCGAGTCAACGTACGTTACCTGATGGTTATAGCTGTAACCTACAGCATTTTGTTTGGACATCGATCGGCCATTGATACAGCTAAAGGATTCCTGCCATCTAATATTCCCTGATTTCACGAATTCCAACACTGTTTAATGTGTATTGTTACTTGTGATTCTTGTATAACAGGCAGCCAGGAGATGCGTCAAATGCAACAGTGGAATTTCTCTTTATTCGTGAGGTATGTGAGTCACGGGTGTCCTCCTCCCTTTTGCAACCATTAATCTGTTTTTCGCATCTGCCACATGACAACGTCAATGAGATTAGATATCAGTAATGCAGTATCATTTAAAAGTATTGTTTAATACTAGTTGCTAAATGAATGATGAAATTAAGCAGAAGGCCACAAGACATGCACAAAAGACAAGTATAACTAATGCTTGTCCATGATCATGTTGGTAGCTAGAGTGCAATCTCATTGAGTCAATGCTCATGAATACTTCATCTTGGGGTCAAGATTTTTTGGTTTAGAGGTAAGAGAGAGGTGTCCTAATGGCTGCAATAGAGGAAGGTTTAGGGTTTGGGATGCTAGAAATATGGGGACAAGAGAGGATGGGGACCTAGGCGAATAATTGGAAAGGGGGGAGCGTCCTCTCCATCTGGTCTGGCCCACTGGAGACTGAAACAAGCAGAAGGGAAAAGGCCAAGCAAGAGGGAATTTATGCTGGCTGCCCGTTCTGAAATTATTCGACCCAACAGCGGGAGTGCTGTCGAATGTCGATGGCCCCCCGAGTTGGGTACTACACGGTGGTCCCCGGAGGCTGGGTTACCTGGTTCCAGGCAAAGGAACTTTCCCTGCTTAGACGAAAGGGAATTTGGAATCTAAGTAGAAACCGCAGAAAGACATAAGGGAAAGGTAACACGGAGAACGAGATCCAGATCAGACTCTCTCGCTCTCTCCCTATCTCTTTCTCCCCGATTTGATTCGGTTTCAGTTCACCAGTACTGCTGCTTCTGTTTCCATACTAGTTTAAACAGACTAGGAGCTTTTGGTGCAGCAAATTTTTCTTTTTAAAAAAGACTAGGAGCTTTTAGTGTATGAGGCTATATGAGCTATGAACAAACTTTTTATGCATACATGTTTGCCACAAACAAACGGTTTTTTTTTTCAAACAACCGAGTTCCCTCCTTGAATGAGTGAGAGCAGAAGTCATATACATTCAAATGGGTTATACTCACTAGTCCAGACGGAGCTTCTAAAATCTCAACTGGTTGATGCAAGCGACCAGGGTTTTAAATGAAGTGGAACTGGAAAGTGAAGCAAGTCAAGTCGGGAACAGAATGCAGTTTTTAATGGAGTGATTAGGACTAAGAAACAAGCTAGCTTCTGAACACGACTAGATCTTGCTGCCTGAATAATTGCCATGACATTTTAAACTCGAACCTGCAATGTCTTCTCCAGAAACCTTTTTCCTTTTTACAATGACATATTAAGTGTTGGGTTAAAAAAAACAGGTACTGTGATTGCTTCCAAAGCTTTGTGATGAATGCGTGCACGAAAATCGAGAGCACTTTTCACTTATGACATCAAATGCTGCACTAGATAGTTTTGATTACTTGTTTCTTCAATCTTTTATCAAAACACATCACTGTACAATATATACACGGTAATTTATCAACCTGGGGTTTGCATGTTGCTTTGGAACGACTATGAATATTGTTATCTTATATTAAGCCAAAATTTTCTCTTATCGATTGATCTCAAGATTAAACTGAGTGAGTCATGTCCATGATCAAATTTACCTAAGCGATGCATGGAGTAGTGATGTTATCACTGGATCGAAAGCTCATTTTGCATTACTAAACTCCCCAAAAAAAAAGGAAAGAAAACTCTTTTTGAATAGGTGGCAAGAACAAGGACGATAAAACACTAACCTAGGCACACATGTGGACGCAAGATACATTATTGTTTTATTGTGAAATTTGCATATACAGAAAGGAACTTAATCAAATTAACCCTTTCTCCAATTATTTACTCATAAGGACTCATTATGCACAATCCGTTTGCATTTTAATTTGGTGGCCCCAATTTAAGGGCCCACTTTAAATGCCACTTGGTCGCACTTTCAAGGACCTCAATGGGACCCGCAAAAAATAGGTTCAAATGATCCTTTTTTAGCAAGCCACGGCAACATTTTGTGAAAGCATGTTTTTTTTCCCTTTTTTCTTTTCCCTTTTTGACCAAATGAAGTTGATATTCTCACCAAATCCTGCTGGAGACAATATTTGATACCCATTTGGCTGCACACATTGCTGTAGTTAATTGCTCTACTTAGAGATCTAAAAATGCAGATGACAACGTTTCATATATGCTGGATAAACACTCGGTCCATATGATTGTTGAGGCAGGGATGGGCAGGATGGCCTAAGGTATTTGCCCCTAAGAAGCCGAATTGCAGAACTGGGGCTTTTAATTTAAATCCAGTAATAATATACATTGAGCCAATGAAGTTTGCAACTCTATAACCAAGAATAAGGCAATTTTTTCTACTCATTTATAGATTGAATTTTATGAGATGAGTGGCAGTTCCTATCTAGTGGTGCAACTTTTAAGGTGCAACTTTTAAGGCCCGTCGCCCCCCTACCGGCTACCGGGCTCACAAAAATACGGGTTAGGGCCTCATATCTTGTGGCCTGCACTAATAAGGCCGGGGCAGGATTGAGATGTAAAAAGCCCGCAGGCCCGATGACCGGACCCCAAGTGTAAAATAGAATAATAGATTATTTCATATAGTCCCACATTGTCTAGGAATGAGAAGGAAGAAAGATGGATGCCTCTTGCAGGGATATTTAATTGCAAGTCATCAGCTTACAAAAAAAAAAAACTTGAAAGTCATCACAGTTGGTTGTGAAAGATTCCAATTAAAGGCTTGCCTAATGATCATTGGCCTCATGGGGTCATCAAAAGAGTTCAAAACAGACGGGTCTTCACATAATGGAGCTAATAATGCTGCTTCAAGATTTTTAAGATTCAAGTGCAAATGCTAGATATGTTGGTGAGCTTAATTAACTTTCCAAATGACATAAATCAAACACGATAATAGCCTTACAACGTGTTAAAGTTAAGTGTTAAACTGTGAACCGCCCAGGCCTGCTGCAAAGGTGATCAAAGCAGACCAATTGGCCACCTAATTAAGGCGAGAAACACTTTCTAAACACTAGTTCTCGGGTTGCTCTTTCAATCATACTTCTCGAACATGGTAGTCTAGAAGGATGAGATGCAAGGAGGCAGAGCCGGCCACAGTTCACATCATCTATTGTAGTGCATTGTCTACCATCCATGTCCATTCACCTTAGAAACTCATGAATAACTACTGATATTCAAATGCATCAATGAGGTAGATAAAACTCAGTACAATATAGAATACACATCAAAATATGCAAAAGCCTACACATACAAAATATACATGTAAACAACAGAAAGACATAGCAATCAAATTTCCAAAGAAAGTAAAAAAAGGAACACAAAATCTGCTGCTACACTACACACTAGCTAATCACCCGGGACGCGATGAATTCAGAGAAAGTTCCCGACAGATGAGCGGAGGCTTTGTCGTAATTCACAAATCCCATGAACCAGAAATCATGGCCATCCACTGTGACGATCTGTATATACTTCTCAGCCGGGTTCTCCCTCACCTTCACAGGATTGATGTTGCTAATCTTACCCAGCGGGACCTGAACCTGCATCAAATTCACAAGCAATTCCAACAAATTCACTCACTATTCACCTGAAATACTATCAATTAAGACTGGATGAATGTGATTTGATTTGATACCTTGTAGTAACTCCAAGCTTGCTGGCCAGAGGGAGCAGTGTAGCAGAGAGGACGGTCGCTGCAAAAGGCCACATGCACGTTGGACAAGTAGAGAGTCCCGGCCACCGGGCCTGAAGAGGTCGACAGGTAGCAGGCGAACGTTTTCTTCAGCCGCTCGCCGGGGCTGGTCTGAAAGGTTTCCCTGTAGACCGCCTCAAACCCGCCTTCCGTTAGAGCCTTGGCCGTCAAGCTCAGCTTCCCCCACGCTGTCTCCGACACCGATGGCCCCATTTTCACTGTCAAAATTCATCCAAACTAATTATTCCACCGCTTAATTACATCAATTTACAACTTACTTAGGAAAGAGAAAGGGAGGTCTTACGGTTTTGCCAGATATTGGAGGCCAGTTGCTCGGTCCTCTTCCCCCAGGCGTTGAAGGTGTCGAGAATGGTCTCCATGGGGCTGCCGCCGTTCGGGGGGCGATCGACGGGGGTGTAGTAGAGATAGGGGTGTTGCTGGTTGGGGTACTGCTCCGGGGCGGTCCATGTGGCGGCCTGCTGGTTGTTGGGGTGGGCGGAGGGCGGGGCCGGAGGGCCCATGTACTTGGTGCCCCATTTCTCGGCTGATGCATCAGAGGGGGACGGGGAGGGATTGGAAGACGACCCATCCGGGTTTGGCTTTCCTTCGTTTGGATTGCTCATGGCAACAGGCACTCAAAGAGCGAAAGACAGATGTATGCAAGAGCTGGGACGATCGGGGAAGAGCTAACTTTTGGCTGGAAACTTTGGTCAATGGATGGGATTTTGTAGCTGCTCATGCTCATGGGGTATTTGTAGGGGAGGCCGAGCATATGTGTCAGCGTCGCAGGTGTCTCTTAACGACTAAGCTTGCGATCTGTTTTGTGTGGCCTCGTGTGATATTAGAAGAGAAAAGTAAAGGGCTGAATGGAGGAAAAAATTACGACTTTACCTAAATTTAGGGTCCCACCTCTACAGATCCTTTGGTGCTTTTTGCTGGTCACATGATACTGGTCAGCAAAATACTTTTCTTTCCTTCCTCTTCCTGTCTTCCAGATTCGCCGTGTCCCTACGTCGAACTCCCTGGAACATTCTACTTTGCCTTTCCATATAAACCTGGTAGCATTTGATAAATTACGATTTCAGAAATAGGCCAACAGATCCTCGTGAGTGAGACTGAGGGGTGGCCGGTGGGTGAATGCTTGAAATGTTGTGGATCCTATAGGTTAATAAACTTAGCTCATTTTCAAATTCTGCTAACCATTTTTGGACAGAGAGTAGTAAAGTGAATTAGGCAGTATATTTTGCCAAAGTTGTTAGATACAAGACAGCCACCTATTTGATGTTGTCGGATCCAGATTCAATGGTGCGTGTGAAACAATCGGGCATGGGAGGGATTCAAAACCGACTTGCCCCGGATTTGAAGCCCGACAGTGTGATTTAGATCGTGTGACCCAATGAGGTGCATGAAGCCACTTTAACCGGTGTGTACCCGGGGCTTTTTACATATTACCTGGCGCCAAGTTTGTTATTTCTAGCTCCCCCTCAAGGTTTTCGAAGATCCGATTAACGTCCTCCCTGCTCGATTTCTCCGGCGCCCCCTGTTGGATTTCGACGACACGACTGACGGAGAGTGCGGTTTGGGCGGCGATTTGTCGCGTAAACCTCCTCGGATTTCGGGGACAAACAAGTTGAGTTTCCCCTGCGGCTCCCCGCGCCTTCGAGCAATCGGCGGAGTGTACGATTGAGGTTCGGTTTGCGGCGAGGAAGCGTGTGAAAGGCGCATATGAGGAAATACACACATACACACCACTAAACCACGGTAAGTTAGAAAAATCCTTACTTATTTTAGTTCCAGAAGCTCAGAATTTACGATTTCTAATTTTTAAGATGAAGCATAAAGTCGTATTATATACAACACGACTGGAGCATTAGTCGTGTATGCGATAACACGACTATTATGATTTCTTGTGTTTCCAACACGACTGTTCTACTGACCACTCTACCATCTCATTGCAGATGGATACAAAAGAAGATGAGTATATGGAGGAAATATATTCAAAAGAGGAGGAAGATCAGGAATTCTTCGTTGCACCTCGGGAGCAAAGACAGAGGGGCAGGAAGAGGAAGGCTCCGATGGACCGATCAGGCAAGAAAACATGCAATCCGCGACTGGCGGTTCGGACGTTTTGTCAATCGGGGGCGATGAAAAAGTGTGCGGCCCTCCTACGGCGTCACCAAAGATGTTGCCAACTGATCAGAGAAGCTAGGTTCTCTGTCATCTTTGAAGGTGAGGACGTAGTTGTTTCTCGAAACCTCATCGACCATTTGGTTAGGTATTGGGATGAGTCGGCAAAGGTCTTCAATATCGAGGGGAGAACGGTACATTTCACAGAGTAAGAAGTTGCTCTTATCACTGGATTGCCCGCAAAGGGCAAAACAGTTGAGGTCCTTCCCTCCGTGCCATGGCGAACAGAATGTGAATTCTTCAGAAAGTACTTTACCGTCATGAAACCGGATATTCCACATATTGAAGAAATCATTGAGAAGCTTAGCAAGGGCAAAATGAAGATGCCAGAGGAGGACATGGCGAGGATGATCATCTGCCTCCTCATCTCCACGGTGTTGTTTCCACATAGAACGAGAGTGGTGCATCCCTCTTTCTACCCTTACATTGAAGACCTCCCAAGAATGAGCTCATACAATTGGGCTGAGGCTATTCATACGATGTTGGTTTTTGGTATAACCTACACCAGCAGACTAGTGGGTGGGAGAAGTAAAGGGCTAGGAGATGGATACCTAAATGGCGCCTCATATGTCCTTCAGGTATGTAGTATTTGTATATTTTTACAGTCTTCGAAAGGCTCTAAGTGTCGTGTATTATGCAACACATCTTTTATTAATGTCGTTTATTATGCAACACGACTTTATTTATATTCGTGTATTATACAATACGACTTGACACAATATTCACAATATTCCACCGGGTCGAAACTCCTCTCATCGATACATGCAATGGCGTGCTTGCACAGAAGTCTCATGCTCTGGAAGAACCCACATGTGCAGCTTCTCTTCGTTAGGTCAACAACATCCTGAGGACAAAATATGACAATAATATGAATAGTCGACAACACGATTATATCATTAGTCGTGTATCGCACGACACGACTATTCCATAATTGAATTATCAGAACCCATTGTGGAATGAATTCTTACCACATGGTATAAAGATGTGACTTCAAACTGCAATAATGACAGCGGTTGCACTCTGACTATTCCAGCACTCTTATTCCTCATTTCGTTGATATGAATGTGTGCATACTTGGTTAATGGCGTCGTTAGCCCTTCTGCTTCCATGCGGCGTCTCTCGAAATGGGAGGTCATGGTCGCACGAGTTTGCTCGATCAACCGAATTATTGGCCAAAATCTAGCCTTCAATAGAATATTATTTGCACTTTCTGATATGCTTGATGTGAGAGTGCCATATCTTTTACCCGGATATTCCACGTTAGCCCAATTTCTTTTATTGATCTTCTGAACATATTTCCATGCCTCTTCATTGTGGTCCTTCATCTTGTGCATGATTTCATCGAATTCTTGTCTCCGAAAGCATTTTGCAGCTTGGAATAGAAGGTCCTTCAAGTATTTATCCTTCCATTAATTAAGCATATTGGCGGCCATATGGCCTAGGCAAAACCCATGGTGAGCCTCATGAAATACATCAGCAACCGCTCTCAGAAGTCCCTTCTGTCTATCCGAGACAATTGTATCCAGAGACGTCGGGGGGTCCGTAAAGAGGGTGGATTTGAGTAGGATGAGGAACCACTTCCTGCAAGGCAGCAATCAGAGTGAAAGCAGATTCAAGAAGAGATAGGGGGTACACAGTTGTATACGAAACAACACGACTGTATGAGTAGTCGTGTTGCTCGAAGACACGACTACTCATACAATCTTCTTAGCATACGTACCCCGGATTTATAGTCTCTTTGTCCACAATTGCAAATGCAACGCACATTAATTGTTGGTTCCCGTCGACTGCTGTTGCAACCAATAACACTCCGGGGTACTTTCCTTTCAGGAATGTTCCATCAAGAGTGAGCAGCGGCCTAAGTGATATTCGGAATGCTCTTGCGACCGGGCGGAAGATCCAAAAGACACGTTTGAACTCGTGTCCGGCTTCCTCATTTTCAATTTCTGGAATATCACAACATCTTTCAATCACCACATATGTACCTGGATTAAACCGCTCTAATTCCTTTCCATAATGGGGCAAAATACGATATGCGTCTTCCGGGTTGCCATCGATCAATCGTATCAATTCCTCTTTCGCCCTCCATGCCCTTTGATAGTTCACTTTGACGCCCCAATATTTCTCAATGTACTGTTGGATATTAGCCATTTTTATGGAGTTTGAATCCTTGTGGAGGCCATGACACTTCCGTGTAATTCATATGTATGAGGCCAATGGATGATCTTTAGAACTTATCAAAATGTCGCATGTATGCCTTCCTTCACTCTTTATCACGGTGACTCCGTCAACTAGATTTGAAGCCCGTATGTACCACTTACACCCTGTAATCTTGCACTTTGCAGCAAATGTGTCCTTGTTCTCGTCTGCCACTTTGAACATGAATTTCCTCTTGATTGCCAAATCAGTAAGAACCATCTTGAACCGTTTCACTCTTTCGAATCTAGCCCCTAAGGCAAGTTGTGCCTCATAGTCGTCTCCTTGCAAATTGCCTGTCAACATCGTCTCCTCCTCATATTTTTTTGCAGGACTGGCCTGTGGTGAATAGGTACCCCAATCCCAACCACCTTCACCATCAATATTGTTGTACTCATTGTTGTCCAAGTCTTGTGCCCCCGACACAACAGATTTTCCTTTAGAAGTGGATGCTCTCACTGCTTGTTGGAGTTCTATACCTGACACAGAGTGGTCTCCTCCCGTGCGATGCGGCCCAGAAAAAACTGGTAGTGTGAGAGGCTCATCCCAGTCATCTGCAGACCACGGTAATTGTTCATCGTCAAATAATTCTTCTTCATCTGCATCTTCATCTTCATCTTCGTCTTCATTTTCATCTTTCTCTTCATCCTCGTCTTGATCCTCATCTTCATCTTCACCATTGAACCCATTGATTTGAAACTGGTTATCGACTTCATTCGGAAATTCATCCTTTATATTTTTATTACCATCTCCCAATATGCGAGAACAACATTATAAGAATGACATGCATATTGTACAAAAACGTCTAAACGACTTGATTATTTAGTCGTGTTGTCGACAACACGACTTGAATTCCAGTCTTATTGTATACAACATGACTGTAATTCTAATCGCATTGTATACAACACGACTTGAATTCCAGTCATGTCGTATGCAACACGACTTTAAGACATGTCCACTCGTTAATTTCAGCTCTTACCTCACAGCTTCAAGTGAACAATTTTCATCTTTTCCTCCTTCAACTGCTAGTGCAGGTGACTTATTCCCCGGGCTGGACGGCCTCTCCTGTGGTGTCTTACTGGCCGGCCTCCCTTTTGGAGGCATTGAATTCTCGCCGTCCTTATCTGCAATGGAAACCATTTGCTTATTGGCAATGGAATTTTCCATGTTGTTATTTCCAGCAGAAGTCCACTCCACATATAGATCGAGTGGTCCATCTGTGCATCGCCTCTTGTTGTGAAGGACGAATATTGTCTTCACGTCTTCATCGTCTTCAATGACGTACCGGGTTCCAGAATGAATAAGATATGACAAAGATAATGTACCGGATGGAGACTTCAACGGTAATCTTTCTTCCACTTGTTGCAACAGTCCCATGTACTTTACTTGTGTATCAATAGACATGAGCTTCAGTTTCCCGCCCACATACCCATCAGAATTTGTGAACATTCCATTGTAGTGTAAGCACAAAGGTATCAAATCCATCCTTACTTGGCATTAAAATAACGAAATGAATAAATAAACCGTGATTAAAAATAGTCGTGTAATAGTCATGTTGTAAAATATACGACTATTGTTATTGTCGTGTTATGGAATACACGACAGTAGGAAAAAGTAGAAAACTCTGCAAATTTTCAACTTTCATCTCTGGATCAAATTTACATTATATCAAACGTTGAATTTCAACTTGACGTGTCGTTTTTGAATGAACGATGACTCTGTGGCAGTTGTGTTTGCGTATCCACTACTTTTTCGCTCTTTTTTCGTGTTTTGACAGCAAGATAACTTTTCCTAGTTTGGACGGTGCTGACGTTAGCGACGTTATGGCCGGAGCTGCTGCACGGAACTTCTCCGAAACACCTTCTTCTCCGGACTGCCTTTTCCTTCTTCTCTGGAACGCCTTCTCCAAAAATTACAAAAACCCCTGCTGCTGTGTATACATGAAGACAAGGGTATTTTGAGTAGTTTTTAGGTCATATGAAAAGAACTATCTTTTTCTAGGTCTACGTGATATGATAATATCAAACTTGGCGCCAGCTAATATGTAAAAAGCCTGCACACCCGCTCCCTGAATCACATAGTCTTCGTTATAATAAAAAATTTTCATAGGTATAAACATATGCCGCATGATCACACATGTTGGCGTGCATGAGAAGCCGTCGGTTCGAGATCCATTAACGCATTTTAATAATAAGGGCAACCCAAAGTCGTCTCCCACCAATAACCTATAATAACACATACCGTCAGATCAAAATCTGGTGGCTCATAGTGCATATAATTTTTCCACGTTCGTTGACTGGGAGTTCAGTTTCCCGACGGCGAAGACGCTCCCGGCCAGCTAAGGTTGTTGTGGCAATACAATCGGGTGGTGGAATTCTGATTCCGCTCTCTTGTTGGTGACGATCGAATTCCGCAAATGAGCTACCAGAAGGTGCCCCCGGAAGCTTACCCTCCCCCAGGCAATCCTCCCTTAATCCCCAATCTCCTCCATTTCCTTTCTCTTAATAACAATTCCAACATCTTTTCAAGTTCTGTCAATTCATTTTGGTGCTCGTTGATTTTGATATCCATATTTTGTGGTTGAATCGTGTTGGCAGGATATCCATCTCCGTATTCTCCTCATCCTCCCCCTCCGTCGGCTCCTCCCGAGGAGGGTTACGAGCGGTATCCGCCCCCGCAGCAGCAAGGGTATCAGGCGTATTTCCACGGCGGCTACCCGCCCCCGCAGTACCCTCCTCCTTCTCCCTACCCGCCACAACAGTACCCGCCTCATTATCCCCCGCAGCAATACCCGCCGCCGCCGCCGTCTTACTACTGCGGCCACCACCGCGACGATGATGGCTGCTCCTCCTTTCTTAGAGGATGGTATGCTTCTCTCCAATGTTTTGGGAATTGTTAATATTTTTAGGATAAGTACTTGTTAGTTGATGGCTTTCCATGTTTGAGCATAGTTTCTGACTGATGATTCTCTTTGAAAGGTTGGTAGGCTTGTAAAAATTATATCCTCTGATGTCTGTTGTTGGATCTAGAACAATATTAGATGTTTGTAAATATGTATCAGTTCCAATCTATATTGGTAATATCTATCATATAGGGGTGTAGCGCTGTTAGTTCTACTTTTTTTACAACAAAACTGTGTCTTATGAAATAATTGTTGATTGATATTGTACAATTAGCTCATCCAGAAGTCGTGGGTAAAATGCAATTAGTAACTTGCTATGTTGCATTTCCATTTATAAGTTTTCAAATGGACTTTAGCTTTAGAAAACTGTAGTAGAAGCGTTTAGAACAGTTATCAGTGCCGTATCTATGAGAAACTTTTATTGGCATTTGAACTATATTTGTCTGTGAGACACAATTCTAGTAACTCTATTGAAGTTTATGTCTTGGTAAATTTGAATTGATATATATGCAGAAAGAGCTAAACCTACATGTTTTGTCTCTACTATTTGACTATTTTTTATGTCATCTGGATTTTCATTCTTAGTGAATGTGATGTACGAGTAAGCTGAGATTCATTTCGTATAGTTGTTTCCGGCATATCCTTTTGAGAAGTGTTATTATTGTGCTTGAGTTTGTGCACTTTTGCTTTGTCTTTGTGCTCCATCTGTTGTGACAAATTGTTACAATTGAACGTACTTCTAAGATTAGCTTTCAGAAATTTCACTTAGTCCTTGTAAATATCAAGTGACACCGGGACCGCTACCTTGCTATCATTTGTCTATCCAAGTATGTCAATTAATGGCCAAAATATTGTTGCATAAGGAGGATACTTTAACAACTTGATCTTCTGATGAGCAAGGTTAACTAATAGTTGGAACACTTTCTGAAGTTGATACAAGTCTATAATATTCCAAGGATTTAACAATATGTGTGTGCCGTAATGCCTGTCCAAGGATTTAATACAGTTACATAATAAAACGTTTGATCACATATTGATTAATTAGTGTTGTTTGTACCAAGAGTGCCGAGAGAGCTTATTTAGAGTGTTTTGAAGAAGAAGGGTGTCATAAGAGGTTACATTGATATCATAAAGGATATGTATGAGGGGTTGTGACTAGTGTGCAGACTATTGGGGGGGAAACTAAGGAGTTTCCAGTTACGGTAGGTCTTCGTCAAGGGTCGGCCTTAAGCCCTTATCTTTTCGCTTTAGTTATGGATGAACTTACTAGTCATTTGCAAGATAATGTACCTTGGTGTATGCTTTTTGCAGATGATGTAGTTTTAATTGATGAGAGTAAAGTAGGTTTGAATGAAAAACTTGAATTGTGGAGGGATGCTCTAGAATCAAAAGGTTTTAAAATAAGTAGGACTAAGAAAGAGTGCATGGAATTTAATTTTAAGGAAGGTAGAACGATAGATAGTGCCTTAGTTGAAATAGATAGGCAAGAAGTGCCAAGGTGTGATCAATTCTGTTACTTAGGATCTATTATCCATAAAGAAGGGGATATTGATAGTGATGTGGTGCATAGGATTAATGCGGGGTGGGTAAAGTGGAGGGCAGCCTCGGGAGTGTTGTGTGATAGGCGTGTGCCAAAAAGGCTTAAAGGCAAGTTCTATAGGACAGCCATTAGGCCGGCAATACTCTATGGAGCGGAGTGTTGGGCACTAAAGAAGAGTCATATAGATAAGTTGAATGTAGCCGAAATGAGAATGTTAAGGTGGATGAGTGGGATAGCTAGGAGTGATAGGATTAAAAATGAATATATTCGTGAGAGTCTAGGAGTAGCTCCTTTAGGGGAAAAATTGAGGGAATGTAGGTTGCATTGGTTTGGGCATATGCAAAGAAGACCTTTAGATGCCCCTGTGCGAAGATTAGAAGGGATATATGCAACCGATGCTAAAAGAGGGAGAGGGAGACCTAAGAGAACTTGGATGGAGTTAATAAAAAAAAATTTGACTTTACTATCTCTTACAAAAGAGATAGCCCAAAACAGGCCTGAATGGAGGAGTAAGATCCGTGTCGCCGACCCCAAATAGTTGGGAAAAGACGCTACTTGATTATGAGTGTTGTTTGTACCAAAAAAAAAGATTAAGTAGTGATATTACTTTAGGGTGCGTTTGGAAACAGGGATTTGAACCCTGTGATTCATAGAATCGCATCATTTGGTCCAAATCCCATGCTTGGCAACTTGTTTTTGGGCAGGATTTGATTTTGGCCCAAATCTCACCCTAAATTCCATCACTTGGTTTATAACAGGGAAAGGAATGAGTGCAAATCACATGTCTGACCCTGTTACTTACACAATCACACCCTCAAGCACTAAATATTATAATCTCACTCATAAAATCACACTATTCCCAAACTCTAAATATCTCAAATGTAAATCTCATTTACCTGTGATTTAAAAGGACATGATTTTATGAATCATACCTTTAAATCGAAATCAAGGTTGCGAAATGCTAGGCTCCCTTAATGAATTTTTGTCACCTCTTTGGAGATGTTAGACCCGTTGATCATAGTTTTAGAAGGCGTGAGGCAAGCCTCAAGGTGTACTGCCTCCAAAAAGCTTATTAACATAATTTTCAATAAGTGTAAGTAAAAAAATACTGTACAAAAACGTAGATAAACCTGTGATATTGAAGTAAATAAGGTAGAAAAATTGAATAGAGAAGAAAAGAACTAATAGAAGAGGTTTTAAAATTATTGTAAAGCAAGGTGAGGTGCTTTACAATAGCAAGGTGAGGCTCATGGTATTGCACCTCAGCACCAATGCTTTAAGGCATTTTAACTTTTTTCGGTTGACATTCTACAATGCCTCACTCTTTTGCGTTGGTTTTTTCCAACATCAATGGCCAAAGCTGGATTTGATTTTTACTACAACTGATCATGGCAGTGGGCATCACGCACACAGAATGTAAGTCTAAGATCCCCCCTGAGTAATGTGCCTGAGTCGAGATTCGAACCCAGGTCTTCTCCTATCCGCAGGAGACTGAAGACCACTGCGCCACCGCCCATTGGGGGCAATGGCTGAAGTTGTATATGACAAGCTTCATTGTTTTTCCCCTTTTTGGTTGATATATCGTTTATTAACATAGTAAATTGTTGTTTGAAAGTGAAGTGAATAATGAGTATTACTTAAAATATTTAAAGGCTCCTGTTTTAATTTCTTAACTGGGTCCCTAATTGAATATCTCTCAACTCAGACATAATTTAGAATGCTGATTGGCTTTTTTCGTGTTGAAGTTTGGCTGCACTCTGTTGTTGCTGCTTGTTAGAGGAATGCTGCTTCTAAGACCTGCTTCAATGTGGATCATCTGGGCTAAACGTTTGGCATATGGTGACTTGTGAAATGTATCAAATTTTTAGAAAGGTATTCTTATGTTTGTGCAAATACAGAAGCATATTCTGGGGGTATATATTCACTTTTAATTATAGATGTTGATCTGATGAGAATATATGTATGATGGAACTGGTAAACAAACCATACTGTGATATACTATTGTCATTCGTGTTCTTCACAGTGGTACTTCTGATAAAAATATTCTTTCCAGTGGGTACATCATAGAATTGATAGCTATTTTGTTGCCTACCTCTGAACATATTGAGCATTGACAAACTATTGTCTACCCCTGAATGCGGTTGACTTGGGAGAGGCACGCTGCTAAATCAATCAGTAGCATTACATTACGTAATAGTAACGAATCTCACTCTGAACATTAGAGCTGGTACGGTTGTGCCTAGTGTTCTGAATTTTCCCACTTTGACAGCAATAGAGTTACCATAGCAGAGTGGACTAAGAAAAAGAAGTAATGTTGTGCAGTCCAGATAAAACTTATCGCCGACAACTTATCTGGCCGGAAACTAAGACCAGGATTGAGCTAGCTTCTCTGGAGTCTGGACCGACTCTACCCAAGCTCTGAACCATTTTGCGGGCATTCACAGTTAAAGAAAAAATCTCGGCGAGATTAAATGATTTTCCGTTTTTCTTATTTATTTAAAAATTTTATTTCAATTTAATTTTCCAAAAAATTTACTTTTGAAAAAAAATCTCGGCCGGATCTCCCAGACATAAGCCCGAGATCTCTGCAAGAATAATTAATTATATTTATTATTTGTCCATTTTTTATTAATGATTTTTTAATTTTATTGAAATTTATTTTTCCAAAAAAATATTTTGAAAAAAATCTTGGCTGGATCTCGCCGAGATCAGCCCGAGTTCTCCTTGATATTATTTAATTTTTTATTACTTTTCCTGAAGTTTTTATTAATTATTTATTAATTTTTATTAGAATTTATTTGTCCAAAAAAAATTTGAAAGAAAAAATCTCGGCCGGATCTCGCCGAGATCAATTCGAGATCTCGGCGAGATTAAATGATTTTTATTAATTTTCCTGATATTTTTATTATTTATTTTTAAAATTTATTCGAATTTAATTATTCTAAAAAAATTATTTCTCCAAAAAAAATCTCTGCCGGATGTTGCCGAGATAAGCCCGAGATCTCGGCCAGATTATCTAATTTATTTTTTTTTTCCTTACTTTTTTTATTAATTATTTTTAATTTTTATTCGAATTTATTTGTCCAAAAAAAATTTGAAAGAAAAAATATCGGCCTGATCTCGCCGAGATCAGCCCGAGATCTCGGCGAGATTAAATGATTTTTATTATTTTCCTTATATTTTTATTATTGTTTGTAATTTTATTTGAATTTAATTTTCCAAAAAAAAATAACAAAATCTCGTCTGGATCTCGCCGAGATCAGTCCGAGATCTCGGCAACAGTACGGAGCAAAAAGTTTGATGATGCCTGTATTGGTAGTGCTGAGGGCATAAAAATTGCCGACTTGTAAATGAACATTGTTTAAGCACTACGTTGAAAGTAGAGTTGAACAGAAGTGTGAATGGAGCAAAGGTAAATGAGCCAGTGAAAGTGACAAACATATAATATTGGCATATGAGAAGTTTAAGCGCAGAATCCAAATCTCTGGTACCAGTGGCCAGTGCCCAGAGTTCACTCGGCCAAGAGTGTTATTCCAAAGTCGGGAGCCCTTGTTCTGAACAGATTGTTTCCGAAGATCAATAACGATATTGAAAAAGATTACTTCAAGTTCTTCAATTAAGGAAGAAGATGAGACCTTGGTGTGCTACAGCTGGAATGCCCTCGAAATGGAGAGATCAGGAAGACTCCAGAGATGGAGCTTTTGATCTAAAAAACTCCTAGAACAAATACCCACCTTCCATAGCATTTCGACCACCTGTGGAGGAGGCGGCACGCATAAATAATGTTTCCTGTCTTTGCTGTAGGTTCTAAAATTAGATAGTATGGGACGGAGGGAGTACCACTACAGGTAGATGTAGTTTACGACTAGTCAGAGCTCAGAACAGAGCACCCACCCTGCATAGGATATTTACCTACAGCAGTAACAGGAAACCAAAGGTAAAAAACGATCAACGCGAGTGAGTGCTCCAAACGATCTGGATGCGAACATCTGATTAACAGAGGCCGATACAGATTGCCAGCGGTAACTTCCATACTCATCCATAGTTCATCATGAGCAATGACTCGTGCGCAGTTTTTACGTGGAAAGAAGGAAAAAAGCAAAATGGGCAGTCGTGAGAGAGGTGGGGAAAAAGTGGCAACGCAGAGCTGGAAATGGATAAAGCTGGTACGGTTAGAGTAATTTTGGCAGGGCAGTGGGCAGTAACGTCATCATGCAAGAAGCGACTAGCAAGGTCCATATCTTTAACGAAGCCACACAGAGACATCACACCTCTGGCAACAAGAATTGCTAGGCAGCGACTGCCATTTTATACGGTAGTGGAGAATACATCTACTACTGTAAATTGCCGTTTTTAAATCCAGCCTCATCTACCAACAGCAAATGATTGATAATTGAAAGATTCGCAGCTCTAATTATGAAAAACCCACAATCGTTATGCTTCATCGCTTTTTCTTTGAGATGGTTTATTTTCATTCGCCTATAGTATATTAAGATGCGATTTTACATTTCGGGAAGAGCTTGTTCTGCTGTCCAAAAGGAAGCAGCGAACCACAAATGCAATGAAGAACCTTAAAACAAACTTGAAATCCATCAATCCGAGGAATTATGAAGTACATGTTACAGGTTATGACCCATCGAATAAGCCCGCACTACACACGTCTAAAATAAATAGTAATACAATGCACAATGCCTTACCTCGCCTACCAGATAAACTTCCGGTCACAGAACGAGATCTTTGACACCATACAACCTCCAACCTGAACATTTATAAGATCCAAACAAAATCTGGTGCGTCCTTCCTAGGCCCAACCAGAGTACGGTACAGGAATAGCTTCTCCACCTTTTGGCTGTCATCTATGGTCTCTTCCATTTGATCCCTTTCGTTTATGACCTCCACATTAAGCCTTGGCATCTTCGTGGCAAGAGTCTTGCAGCCTCCCAAAGTAACATTGCAGGATGACATCCAAAGGGATCGCATTGCTTCATACTTTCCCACATCTGATAACAGCGCAATATCCCCAAAAGGACTGTCCCGTATCTCCAGCTTTCGAAGGTTTCTGCATCCATTCAACACATAGAGCATTCCCTTATCGCCATTTCCAGCAAAGGCCACTGAGAGCATCTCTAACCTCTCAGCATACATGCCAATGTACAAAAAGACCTGGTCTGTTAGACGGCCTGACATGGAGAGTCGTCTGAGACCTTTGCAGGACTGCACAATAGCACCGAAGCCCTCATCCAATGGCTGAGATGTCACGTGATCAGGCTTAGTGGGATCGAGGATGCACAATCTAAATCGAATGAAATTAGGGCAGTTCTTGGCAACTGTTATTAAAGCCGCATTTGTCATCTGCTGGCAGAAGTAGAGCAAAGAATTAAGCTTTGGGCAGCCTGAAGACACAGCAACGAGACCTTCTTCTGTAACAGCTGCATTACCCAACCCAAAGGGATCAGATGGAAAAACTCTTAATTCCTGCAACTGTTTACAAGCAGATGCAACGACTGCCAGCCCCTTGTCCCCAATGCAATCCAACACCTGCATGAATATAAAACATCTGAACAACCTATCCATGTATTTGAGAAAAAAAAACAATGCAAGAAGAAGATAAATATCACACCCATAGACGTTGCAGCTTCTGGCAATGGCGGATCAGCTTGATGAGTTCAGCACCCTGAATGGTAGGTGCGTAGCTCAAATTCAAAGAAATCAAGTTCGAGCAGATTGGATAGACAGCTGGAAGACAACGAGGGGCAACTTCCCAGAATCCAGACAAGCTCCTCACTGATTTACAGTTGAGGAAGACGTTGGTTAGCTTGTTGTATGGCTTCGACAATGGTTCATGTACGTAGGACCCTGTGCCCAAGTCAACCAGTTGAGGAGCTCGCTGAAGGATCTTGCAGAGAATTTTCAGAGGAACTGCTCTGTTCAGCCTCAGGCACCGAAGATTGGGACATCTAGAAACAAGCCTCTCAAGGGCCCCAAAATTAACTTCTCCTTTTAGACACGCAAAATTTAGAGACACAAGGGTTGTGCAAGAATCGGGGAAACAGCTCAGCCATTGGCCATTGCACTCCACCACTTCATTTTCTTGCAAATCCAGTTCCCTAAGAACCCTAAACAACAAGAAAAAAAGAATTCAAACACATAGCTTAGCCTTAATTCTGTGCCTAATAAACTAAACTTACTCCCTCCCTCCGTTTGGAATTATTATTACAATAAGGTTTTGTAATTTTAGTTTATTGGAAAAACCTTATGGTAATAATAAATCCGGATGGAGGGAGTACTATGCAGATAACATAAAAACTTAAAGCTGTTAATGTCACCCAAAGTCAATTCCAATTGACAACTAGAAGACTCTCACTTCAACTAGGTTAACAAATAGAAAACTTAAATCTTTTCCAACCCCGAGTCACATGTCACGGTTTAAAGTTCAGACACTAAAGATTTATGCAACAGAACAGCTAAGAAGAAAATTAAACTCAGATAATTAAGCAGCAGTTTCAATTCAGAAAGCTTCAACAACTAGCGCATTCCTAAGAACATATACTCTATCATGTAACGCGTTATAAGTATCAATAAAGCAACCGATGTAATTCAATTTAGCATAGTATATAATATGGCAAGTACAGCCGAGAAGATGTCTATTACCTGCAATTTGCAGCTATGGCCGCAAGGCCATCAGTAGAGAACCCCTCGCAGCTGATAAGAACCAAAGATTTAAAATTTGGGAACGAGCGCGAGAGAAGGTCGAGGCTTTCGTCTGAAACCACCATTCTCTTCAGCCTGAGCTCCTCCAACCAGGGGTAACTCCTCGCCATCTCCTCGATCCATGGCTGAACGTAGCCCCCCCAGTCGTTGGGAACCAAATTGAAATCAGCAAAATGTGGCTTTCCCTTCAAGCTCAGAGCTTTAACCTTGGGAAACCTCGAGATCAACCTCTCCGGGCTAGTCGCGTAGCAATTCCCCACGAAAACCCTCTGCCTACTCCCCCTTTCCACACTGAACCACGACTTACACACCAGAGACACCGCATTGCGATCTCGATGCGATGTCAAGAAAGCGAACACATGCTCCAGAACCTCTTCCGGAAAGTAATTCATATCTCTCAACCAAGTTCACAAATTTCAAACCCTTCAGCTTGGATCCACTCAAAAACTAGAAGCACAGACCTCTAGCTTTACTCAAATCCAGAAAAACTCATAGGAAATCAAATCACACCAAATGAAAACGCCTCATCTCCACTACACATCAAATATCCTAACCATAATTCCGGTAAAAATTGGATCTTTATGCGACCCAATTTCAAACAAGATCCATTACTGCAACTACTACCAAAAGCGTGGAAAGGTACGATCTTTACGATGGAAAAATGAGGGAAAAGACTGGAAATTTATAGTTCCGCCAGCAACTCGTTCTCAGGCAATAAATGAGAATTGCCCCCCAAGAAAAATTGCAACTTTGAAATTCACACTCAAAAGCTCAAAAACAAGCCATAAAAAGCAAACAAAAAAGAGAAAAAAATAATGATGATCGGGTCCCGATCTAGATCAGAAGAATCCTAGAACAGGAAAAACGGAAAGAGGAAAAAGGAAGCAAAATAAACTCAACTCATCTCTTTCCATTATCGCCACAGCTCTTCTCCCCTGCTCTTTCAATGCTATTAATGGCCCTTGCTCGCTCAAGTCCGAGTCAGTCACAGTCTGACACCAATCATGGTTAGGATTTAACCGCAGTTGGATTGGACGGCGGGGATTACTGGGGCGGTCATGGTTAGGAAAAGAGGACCGTTGGTTTCCCATCTGGTTTCTCTCGCATGCATGCGTCGTTATCCAAAGCTTTCGACACAGGCACAGTGGCTGCCATTTTCCACGAGAGCCTATCAATGTGTTGACGGAAATGGGTCCGCTCTTGAATCAAACTACGAAAGTGCCACTAAATGACATAAATGGAGTACAAAGAGATGGGATTTTGATGTAGATGAAAATAAAAAAAAAAGATGGGTTTGATGTAGACGAAAATCAGAATGTGGGAAAAGGATTTTGCTTTTTCACGTTCGCCTCTTCTTTTTTTATTAAAGGAGCTCAAGCCTTGCTTTTGGTGTGGGATGAATAGAACGAATTCCCTCGTATACTCCACCAATGATATACTCTACTATGGAAAGGGGAGCTAAAGCATGCTCGTTTTTTATTTTAAAAAGTTTAAGTACTCCCCTTTTCATATCATAATAGGTGATGTGGAGGAATATACGAGGGAAGATATAACAGGAGGAAGTAAAATTCTTCTGGATAGGACTTGGTGGCCATGAGGGGAAGATAGCAGCACAAAGTGCAGGTGCCCATCCCCTTCGCCAAAGCGTAGTGACTAAAGAGTTTTTGGTCTTATTTTTGCTGAAGATAGAGATATATTTGGTGTACATGTTCATATGTTCCAATTACGATAGAACTCTTTGTTGAAAAAGATTCATATAAAATCATCGTCATCATCATATGCCTTATCCTAGCTATCGGAGGTTAGCGGCATAGATTATATACCTCGTTTGACTCTTATCGGAATCAAAATGGTACAAAATCAATACAAAGAAATATAGTGACAAGTTTTTACGTCGTATATCCTTCTTGATGCAACCCTAAGAAGAGAAGATGGTGATAAAAAGATTAATCGTCGCCATATTCATCATATACCTTTCCAAATATGTAACCGAAGGCGTGAAACATATGGAACTTTGGAAGTTCAATGATTGTCTATAAAACCTGACCATCAAGTTATTCACTTGTTATAGGAGAGCAGTGAGAGACTGATCAAATATGTGGTTGATACAAGATACTTTGAAAGATGTGATATGCACCAATTCCATGTTTTATGCGATGTGGATAAAGATCATGACTAGGGGCTGTTTGGGGCGCGATAAAAAATAAAACATCCACAGTGGATGTTTCACTTTTACTATTTATTTCTGATTTTTTTCACTTTCTACTTAAACACCTCAGGACGTGTTTCAGACATCCACAGTGAAAAATTCAAAAATAAATAGTGAAAGCAGATTTTTCACTGTAGATGTTTTGGATTAATCACGAACCAAACGGCTTAAGTGACTCTGTATAATCATGAGGCATATTATTGTTACAACGTAACAACACCAAAAAATCAGGTATATTGTTATTCTGCCTTGACTATTTCGGAATATCAAGAAAAAAGAGCCAATAGGAGAAGAGGGCTTGGGAACCACTTCCCAAATTTAGTCCATGGTCTTTTTGCCTTGGATTAGTATAAATTCGGTTGAAACTTATTTAACATACAATTGATGCATGTATTATTACGTTCATAGGAGAAAGAAAAAGAACTAGACATGAGCTACCGGGGATAGAAAAGGATGAACATTAAACAGATGATAATTTCAGTGCGTAAAGAATATATGATAGTTCACTTTTTTTAGGACAGTATATTCAAAGACATCGGTTTATATGAAATCGTTCTCATATAAGGAGCATAAAGCCAATCTTTTGGATCATTGGATTCCGATCCGACGGTGGGTATCAAATCCGTGGGTAAGTGAGTGTGAACCATCACAAATTCTTGTAGCCGTCAGATCAAGATCCATTAGTTGTAGCCGTCAGATCAAGATCCAATAGTTACGACTTGAACTGGCCTCATATAAGCTATATGAAAGCGATCTCATTTAAACTTTTCCCATATTCAAATGACAAAGAAGTAACAAGTCAAAACTTCCATTCTACTACAAAATAAACATGACATAAACATTCTGATTCGACCTCGTTTACAAATTACAAGCTCAAAATCTATCACTACCCCTACTAAAGGGTTGTTTGGTAACCCATTTGTGGGTTTAGGAAAGGAACATTTGTGAGGGTTTTCATTTGTCACATTCATAGAATTATACAAACAAGACACGTTTTTCATAGGCGGACACATGTTATTGAGTCCATATAGACCAAGCCTTTCCCAACAAAGGACCTCTTGAGGTCTTTCTTTGACAAATGGTGAATTGATCACAAATGGGCCATAAATTAATGTCATAGGTAGACAAATATTCATTGGTAGATAAATATTCTCAAATGGGTTGCCAAACGAGCCGTAAGAATGTTGAGCTATGACCAATGAATTACTTTTCTTTTTTGATAACTGGTATCCAAAGAATGATAGAACATGGCCTAATGAGTAGTATATTATGAGATGGACAACCATTAAATGCTACAAATAAATGCTAATGCGTACTCCAGGATTCATATAACCACCTTCAGGGAAATCTTTCACATCAGAAGTATACGGTACAATTATATGCGACATGGCTTTTTCTTCAATATGCTGAAATTTCAAATATCGTGCATACAATCTATAACTTGTGGGAACTAGTTACACAGCTTCGAAGACAATTTTATGAAGTTACTTTTTATACATAATACGTATAGTGATGTAGACGCTTAGTTTTCTATTCTACCATGGAGAAAACTTCCCAAGCTAGAGGACCAGGACAGACACAAGTTCATAATTTATTAATGAGCACAATGTATCGGGTTATCCATAGCTTTTTTGTTCTATCACTTTGACCCAAATGAGTCCCTCCACATCTAATAATGACAAGGGCAAAAGCATGAAACGGGATAACCTCTTTGAAACGGGATATATAATGTCTTCTGCAAGACAAAAAGTTTTAGATATCAGGTAGATTGCTAAATTTGTGTTTTTACATTTAGAAATACCCCTTAGTCCATTCTATGATAATGTAGAATCAATTAGTATGATACAACACTCATGACACTGTACTACCCAAATGCTAATTTTAAAGTTTACTTTCCATTCAATCTACCTTTTTATTGACATTTATTATCTCACTTCTGATCATGAATTTTCCAGTACGTCTTACACGAACAACATAATTTCCGTCCATTAATGATGCAAGAAATTTCTTATCGCTGCAGATCCATTTCCAGCTCTATAAGGAATCTTGGAATAAAGTTACATGTCTATTTGTTGGCTTGGAGCAGGCCAAGGCTGCACCATCAATTGCATAACTTTGGAAATGTGTTTACTGATTTACGATCCAAATGGCGATACACCAGGGCACTTTCGGGCCATTGAATTACGATCCGAGATTGTTCGTTCATGCAGGTGCAGGTGGGTTTGAATCACCAAGATGGAGTGCAGAATCGATGTTTTAATCAGCAAAACAAAGTCTAGTCCTATTTCAGTAACAGGCACTCGTTAGGAAGAGAAAAGCAATGGAGTCCGGAAGAAAGCAATGGAGCCCGGAAGAGAAAAGACTCCACAAGCGGGTTTTCGGGGATGGTCTGCCCTTTATCTTGTCTTTGCTTCTTTGGCCTATGAGATTAAATGGTTCCTTGTCCCTTTCTACGCTATCGTGGAATCAATCATTCTAAGGTTTGGTCTTCCTCTAACAACACCAGCAGGCTACCTGCATTCATTTGCGACCCCACTTGACAAAGAATATTGAAATATACATTTCTCCTAAGCATTATCAACACCTGTTTTTCCAGATTCGATATGTCTAGTGCAGTTACATCTTGCTACATTCGTTCCTTGGAGGCATGCAGTGAACATTACCAGTCAATCTGTCAGCATTCGCACCTGTTTGTTTCTTCGATTTTCCTGTAAGTACTTTTGAGCAAATGAAATTTGGTAGCGTGCTAGAGTGCTGCTCAAGGGCTTCGTCCAAAC
The DNA here is from genome assembly GCA_039654745.1 of Houttuynia cordata. Lineage (NCBI taxonomy): Eukaryota > Viridiplantae > Streptophyta > Magnoliopsida > Piperales > Saururaceae > Houttuynia > Houttuynia cordata. Next base: position 21,182,188 of record CM077506.1, read on the forward strand.
AAAAATAAATCTGAGATTGCTGAAGTTACAATATAGATGCTTCTCCTAATGAGACTTGTTCACGGTTCTAACTTTTAATGAGATTTTACATTTAAATTGGATTGTGGGGCAATTGTGCTGGAAAAACTGATAAACAGTTGCATGGGTCCGTGGGGACCTTCGGTATAAGTACGGTTGGAACTTGGAAGGTAAGGAGGAAAGCAGTTGACATAACTAATCACCTTTTACATGCCTTTAGGTCATTAATCAATCCGCTGGGAAAGCGTCCGGCCGTTGCCTTAAAGATTTGTCGGTCGTTACTCTAAAAAATTTTGAGATAACTTATACTAATTCCTCTAGCTGTATTACAAGACGAAGGCAAATCGATAATGGAAGGTATCTGGCAATTCTTTAATAACATAATGATATCTTCCGTCACCTTATCTTTACCATCATTTGGTATCGTTGCACCCATGGGGAGTTTATAGTCTAAATAAAAAGGTAAAAGTCTCAATCTTCTGAAATTTTGTTCGTTGGCCCTTACTCACCAAATTAGAAGCTATCTTCCATTCCCATTTCCCAAGTTAATTTCAACATGTTTTGTTTTTTGTTTCTGATAATATTTTAACATGTTAAAAAGGGATTATGTTAGATTAACAAAACCAACTTTGATATTAAAAAAAACAAAAAACAAATGGGTTTCAACGTGTTTACTACATGCTAGGGTAAGCGGCGGATCAAAAATGTTTTCCATTAATCTTTAGGCCCTTCAAGGTTAGGAAATGTGACCCTACAAAATCTTAGACTCCATGCAAGCTTTTCCAGCTCCTCTTGTTACCTACCAGGCACTTAGAAATGAGCAAAATAAACAGATGAGCTGCCAGCCACGGGGTCAAATATAAAGTCAAATCTCCTATATACTACCTCTGCCCAAAAAAGCCTATCCGCATTTGAAAAAACACTGGTCCCTCACGACCAAAAAAACATGAAAGAGAGCGATAAAACTCTGTTTTTTTTGTGTGCGTCAGTGTCATTTTCAAATGCACACAGGCTCCATTAGGCAGAGGGAGTAATGCGTTAGGCAACGCTTACGTCATTGGAAGTCCATGTCCCTAATACGACTCATATTCACATTTTTCACAGCCGACCAGAGTTGATAAAAGAAAGTTGACAAACAAAAGTTGATAAACGAAAGCTGCCTAATCTCATAAGAGAAATATGATACGGTCTACTGTATTAAAAAAAATGATATGGTTTATATATAATGTATCTGCAAAGAAATTACAATCGCTTTGCTTCATTGGCATATACTCGAACACTATGGAACTCCAGTATAACTAGAACGGATAAAAAAGCTTGTCACCTTTGAAGCTTGTAAGATTAATTGATCACAGAAGATCAACAGATTATAGGAGAAATACAGGACTCGGTAGCCTAAAACGTAGGCGATCACCTCATCCATATCTGTTTTTTTTTCTTTCTGAAAGGTAAGATTCACACATCCTCAAAAACCCAATGGGTTTTGACCCTGCAACCTCACAAAACCGGGAAAGGTCTAACCAACCAAAAGGCTGGATCAGCTCATCTGTATCTTTGATCATGTAAGGAATTGTTTTAGTAGTTCCATTCACATGTGGATATAATTCACAAACAAACATGCCACAAATAAAACTTAATGTGACAGACTACGATAATTACAACAACTAGTAGGACAGCGCCAGAAATTTGAGTCAGGTATCCACATCATAGCTAAATATAAAAGGCTACAAAATTGGATCTCATGCATAACTGAAGTCTCCTGCCTAAAAAAATTGTATGACTGAAATTTACCATAGCTTGACAAGTCTAACAAAGAAAGCAATCGAAAATGATATGTACCTAAAATCAATTAGAAGGAAGCACCTGTGACAAAAGCATAGCATCACAATCGAGGAACACAATAAATGTTTGGCAGTAGCCCACGTATCAATTGTAAAACTGCTTTATATGTGCATCTGATTCACCAAAGGTCTATTTTTATCTCCCCTTCCGAAAATTTTACTACTATATCAAGAACATTCTCCAACGTGCTATGGCATTCCTGCTAATCCCATTACAAGACTACTTAAAATACCACTACCCACCGAGCAAAAGAAAAAGAACTACCCAATGTCTACAAGCTGCAAAGAAACGGTTTAAGAGATATGCAATAAGAAGATGGTTACGAAAGCTTCTACATGTCATTAATCCATGTTTGGTAAGCACCAAATAATTAATACGGAAAATAGCAACACCTGCAAAAGCTACCAAATGAATCTCAGTGGAATTAGCTGTCAAACAAGTTTTAGAGGACAAAAAAGTGGACTTCTAACCCTTCAAAATAAATCACCATTAAGGTGGAGCTAATTTGATATTACTTGTAGGATCAGTTTATAGAGGCATCAGAGTTTATGTGCACTGGTGGGGTTAGACTTGGCCACAAGATTCAAAATTTAGAACGTTCAACAATTTCAGTAGAAATTTGGTAAGAACTTGCAAAAAAGTAATTGTACATAACATCAAGTACCTCATCATTGCAGTTATATTTTGTTTTGTGGATCCTGTTTTATGCATGTCATGACTAGAAGAAACTAAAAAGTAGTATATTATGTTAGCTTAAAAAGAAAATATGTGGGGCTATGTTGAAATAGTAGGCATTGATTGAAGTTGCAAGAGAACCCACATTGCCGTCAGAAATAGAAACATGTATTTGCACACTGGTTTAAGTGACTACATCAGGAAAATCACAACAATAGAAAATAACTAGTAATATCTTTTTTAAAAGATATAGCTATGCAAACTCTTACTGCTTGATGCATAAATAATACAAGTTCTGTCATTTTTAATAATGACTCAGACCATGTCTACATATGAAAATATGCATTGGGTCCATGTGACCCCACACAATCACAAGATTCATTCATCAATTCCATCTTGCTATATAGACCTGGCACTGTGTATGCCTCAATGTAAACGAAGAATATGTCGCCTTGTTGTTACTGCAACTCATCCTAATTCAATAAGAAGTAACGATAACAGCAATAAACACATCCACCGAACTAAATATTTGCCACTATGCACTTTCATGAGTACCACTAGTTGAAACGATTAAAATATTCACAAAAAGATCCCCTGCACCTACAATGTACCAAAAGGACTTCTATTTCAAGCTGAATTGATGTCTCCTTAGCGCTTGTGTAACTTGTAATATCAAATGTGCATAGGAAAAACATATGACACTCCAAGCAGGTATGCACTGAAAAGTTTCTAGCCGTGATTTTTTTTAATTAAAAAATTGGCAATAAGGGTAGTCGTAAAACCAAACTAAAACTTTTACCTTGAGATTTGGGAGAATTTATCTTTTTGGCACAAAATTTATAACACAAGTGTTCCTTTTTTCTCTTCAGATATACAAAACCCTTTCTGCTCATTAATTGCTTGCAACCAACATCAGATCTCATCCTACAAAAGGGGATGGAGCTACAAAGACCTCAAACTGGGCAATTACCCCCCCTTCTAAACTCTGACGCTCTTCATATTTACACAAAAAAACGTATAGATTACTCTTAATTTTCTAGTGATTTTAGTTTGCCCCTCTCAAATTCTAAATTGACTTGAAATGCTTCCTAAACACTCAAGTTCACATTGCAATGAAGATGCCTATATAAATGCTGACAACCCACCCCCTCTCTTCTCTCCAAATTTCATGGCTCCTTCCCCGGCCTAGTAGTGCCTACAAAGGTAGGGCCACTGCTCTCCTTATATATGCCGACATGGCATGAGTGAAAGAAAACTCCCTCTATGTCTAGCATACATGTCAATTAACCCTGCCTTGCTGAGTGTCAAAACAAGCATCCTTTTTCCTATGTCTATCTTCAGACCAATATATGATCTTTTGTCCAATTGTTCGATGATTAGATCCCTCTATCATTTGGGGATAAACTTCTCATAGAGAAGAATGAGATGAACTATAATGGAAAGAAAATTAGTTCCAAATCAAACCTACGTTAGAAACTGAAAGATTAGCTTCCACGAGCAAAAAAAAATTCCCGAATTCTCTCACTAAATAGTTAGGGCACAAGTCCAATTGATTCATATAATTTTTCGTACCTCAAACACAAAAACCCACCAAGCACAGAATCAAGTTTTGTTGATATAAAAGCTCAAGGATGAATTAAGTTCAAAATTTCTATAAGATGGGTTACATTCTTTTCACTAAAACATTTCAAAAATCAATCCATTACACCAGTGACCAGACTACACAAAATCGATTTTCCATTAAAATGGATAACTTTAGATTCCTACATAGGAGAAATTCCGTTACACAATGACAAAGAGGGCAATTATATTGATTCTACAAGGACATTGAACGATCACAAACATTGCGCCTCCCAACTCGCCTACCGCTAAAATTAGCGTTCGAACGAGTAGACAAAATCCGAACATTCTTACCACTTAATCGCTATCTTCATCATCAACACCTTCGCCCACATCCTCGTCCTCGTCCTCATCCTCCTCATCGTCATCGTCCATATCATTAACAACAAACTCCCCAGGCATCACGGCCCGCCGGCGAGTCCTCGACGGAAGAATATTGTTAAGGTCCACCTCGGCAAGCGGATCATCAACAAACTCATCATCCTCGTCCTCGCCCTCCGCCTCGCCCTCACCATCGCTACCGCTGCTGCTGCTCTCTTCAACTTCCTCCATTACACCTTTCCCTTTATCGATCGCCCGCTTCCCATTGGAAACCGCGGCATTTGCTTCCCCATCAGCAGCAGGCTCCTCCTCCGGCTCGCCCGAGTCGTGATCGACCGATTGGGGGTCGGAATCGGGCAGAGTAGGTTCAGGGTCTTGGAGCTTGGGTTTCTTGAGGTCGGAGGTCGGGTTGTCCAAGTCGGGCTTGCGCTTGGGTGGAGCTTGATGGTCGATTTCCGCCATAGCGCAACGGCGGGAGAGAGGGGCTTTTAGGTTTCCGAGGGCGGTCGAGCTGCTGCGTGCTCAACTTGGTCATCTAAAGTGTCATATTTGTAATTTGAGAGAGTTCATGAAAATCCCGGCCCACGATTACATGGGCCGATTTCTTTTTTTGATCTTTCTGGATTGTGTGCTCATTAGGAGAAGGCACGGTAGGTAGCAATCTTGCTAAATTGCTCATGTTCGTATTATTTGGGCGGCAAAAGGTCCAATGGGCTTGTGAGCTGAATTGAGCATTGGGCTATGGGATATGATCGTCTATTCTCCATTGAGTTAAGGCATAAGATGTGATCGTCCTCTCAAAAAAAGGAAAAAGGTTGCAAGTTTTGGCATGTAGGCATGAGATGTAATCGTCCTCTCCAAAGTAACTTGCTCGTTGACAATGGTTACAAACGACAATGCGGATCTATCATGCCTAATATGTAAGCGTATCTTTTATGGGGCCACATGCAGCACCGCTGCCGTTCATGATTGAGAGTTGATTTATGTAACTTCAACAACACATTTCAACACAATTCGCCACTCCCATTCAATTCATGGCCAATGAGAGGTTGTATCATGTGGAGCTTTGTCAAAACACTTTACATCAATGCACGTTTTGCACATATCAGTGTGAAGAGTGAACGAGCACGCAAAATAGGATATCACGGCGGCAAGAAACCTAGCTCACTGAAATTATCCACCAAACCATGAGGAAAACGTGCTGGTAATGGTGGCATAACAAAATTTGGCAGGAACGATTTTGGTAGAAACCTTTTCGGATTTATCAAAGCGTGATTTACATAAGGGACTTTTGTTGTTCACCCCCTCTAGTGGGGCTGGTGGCCCTCCATTTGTGCGTGTTTTTGCTTCCCGTTTTATTTTATTAAAAAAGAGGTCAGAACTTTTATCAAATACTATTGCTAATATCAAGAACCTTGTTAAATTAGAAGACCAAAGAGGCACTCCTTTGGCTTTAATTACATATCTTCCTACCTTTACACTACATAATTAGTGCAGTTACAAGTCACAATTCCTCCCAGGAAAATACGATGTACCTTGCGGCGGTGGAGGGCGACGCTCTTTCAAGGAACCGGATCCTGTGGTGAAGCTTCACCAGCGAGGCCGCTGGTGAAGCTTCACCAGCCGTCGATCATAAGGAATCGACGGCGCACACGGTTTCCTCGTGCGCTCGGCCAAAAGACACGCTTTTAGCTGAGCGCACATCATATCCGTGTGCGCCGTCGATTCCGTACGATCGACGGCTGGTGAAGCTTCACCAGCGGCCTGCTGGTGAAGCTTCACCAGAGGATCCGGACTCCTCTTTCAACGCAAGAGACGTGCATCGGTGCATGCATGGGTCGACTTATACTTGAGCCGGCCAAAAGACTTTTCTAATTGCCTTTGTCGTCGTTGGCACGACTACCTGTCCTCCCCGACCGATGCTTCAATTTTTATTAGGCCGAAAAGGGTCGAACACAAATCTGCCGCAGCATTAGCCACCAATGGGGCGTGACAAGCCCTCTGTCCCAGCTACACCATTTACCCACGTGAGTAGCGCTTGGGGCGTTGACGCCCCCCTCCGCAGCAGATTTGCGTTGAAAAAGATCTCACTGGCCCTCCGCAGCAGATTTGCGTTGAAAAAGATCACACTCGCTGGCAGCTGCGGCTGAACTAAGAGACACGTGAAGATTTTGGGAAACAATGGGAGAGGAGGGAATCACGCGTTTCTTGGGGCTCGGCTTTTCTATTGGATGAGTAGTCACCACACCACAGTCTAGCCAGCCCAGAGCCAGTGGATGCCCAACGTCTGAAAACGTACGTACGGTAGACATCTCCTAACCGCGTGAAGGGTTCTACTTGGAAAGGACCCGGTGATTCAAGCCGTTCTTGCATGGGCAGATGGGACCCTTTGGCGCGAGTACTCATGACAGCTTCGTCGACACGGATTTTCGGCATGCTTCCCACGTATGTGCTAGTGTCACATCATTTGTTCTCATTTCCGATCAACACCCCAATAAAAAGGTACCAAAAACGACAAAAGCTTCAGAGAAGAAAGAAAAAGACCGGTATTTCGTTCAGCAGCCTGTTAGGTGTGCATGGAATCTTTTCGGCCTCGTGTTTTTCGTTCCTCTATTTCCTCCATTTTGACTTCTTTTCAACGTATAAAAACCGACCAGACTCCCGCCATCTCTGCCCGTCTGTATTCATTCACATATATTACTGAGACTTGTTCCAACATCCGCAAAAAGAAGTGTTCCGACTTCTGCCAAAGAGAAGAGAAGCGACTTGTACCGACTTCCGCAAAGAGAAGAGGATCCTAAAATTACAAGAGGAGGAGAGTGGCTAGCATGTGCGCAGAAATGTCGAGAGCGATGGTGGAGCTGGACTTCTTTGAGATGGAGAAGCACAAGCGCTTTTGCAAGGAGCCCACTCACAACCAGAGGAGCACTGTCAAAGGTATAACTCCATTCCTCGTCTCCTTCATTTGTCTTCCTTCATCTATATCTCCACCCCTTCCTCTCGTATTGAAATCTATCTCTAATCTGAGATTTGTTAATGTTGGATCAGACATTCAGAAGGCCATGTCCCGGATCGATCCCCAGGTGCTAAAGACCATGTTTGGAAACGGAGGCCTAGACGGGAAATTGCCGGAAACTAACTTGACCCAGATGAAGCAAATCAGTCACGATGGCAGGGACGTTTCGTCAATATTGAACCAAACAACCCGGCCTTCTGGATTTCCCATTCGCAATTTTGCATACAGGTGGGGCAGATACATATTCCATAATTTCCTTTCTTCTGTTCTTATCTGGAGTACTTACATCTCTTCAACACTTACAACTGTTCTAAGTCGATATTGATTGCGTTTATTTTTTATTCTTAGGCATGGCTTTGCAAAATCAGCAGGATCTGTGTTGCCTTTGCAGAAGATCCAGACCAGTGTCACGAGGAGCTTATTGGAACGCACGAAGGAGGCTCCCTCTGAAAGTTCTTCTGAAACAAGGATGTCTGTAGGAGAAGGCGCAAAGGGGTCGGCTCCATTGACCATCTTCTACAACGGGACGGTCTCCGTGTTCGACATTTCTCGGGACAAGGTTCGAGCTTAATTAGTTTCCTCTTTCATAATCAAATGCAACTTTTTGTCAGGTTAAGCAACATCACATTAAGCCATTAACTAACCGGTTTGCTTTTTATATGCACTTTTTTCAAACATTTTAGGCCGAGATGATTATCAAGCTTTCCGAGGAATTTAACAATGAAAGAACCGAATCCGCCGATACGAGCGTTTCCGTTTGTTCGAATAGCCAAGGAGAAGCATCAGAAGATGCCACTTTCGGTAAGCCTCTCATTTCCAGTGCTGCACAACTTTTTTCTTAGTTTTGGATAGGTCAACTTTAAAAATCTTGTTCATCATTGTGTCATCTTTTTAGTGGCTGATTTATTAACATGCAAATATTTTTTCTGCGCAGACATGCCGATTGCCCGGACAAATTCGCTGATGAGATTCTTGGAGAAACGGAGAGAAAGGTTTACTTCATACACATTTTCTCTTAGCAAATGGCCTTTTAAATTCACGTGTACACTCCTCCTTTTGTTGAACGGGCCTCGCTTGACGCCATGATCGCAATTCCAAGTTCTTTATATTTCTTTGAAACAAACCAACTGAGACTCCCTTCTCCTACATGTAAGGATTTTGATCATGTGATTAAGAATTCAACAGTAGTCAGTAGTGGTTTGTTTGACTGCTTCTTGGTTTGCAAATGAAATGAAGATTCGTGTAGCTAAAAAATTAAAAAAAAAAGATTCTAGGTTTGTAGCAAAAAGAAAATGAAGGGTCCAGGTTCTAGCATGTAAGTAGGACGGTTCTCACATTATTTCTCTTTTGACCATCTTAGGCCACTATGTAATTGACCATTTGACCTTATAGTTTGTTGGTCCTCCAAATATATAGCGTGTGGGACTTTTCAAAACATGTAATCGAAAACGACTTCGTTAGCTCGCTTATGTAGTTTTTCCCTTTCTTGTAAGCTGATGAAAGTTCTAATTATTTGTTAGAGGCTTAATCCGGTCGTTCATGATGTTTGCAGGTTGACCTCATCCTCGCCTTACACAGTGAGGCCGAAAGATCGGGGCATGATCAATCCATTGGCTGACCTAATGCTTGCTTACGGAGTATTAAATTGAAGCTGCCGCGATAATCATTTTCCTAAGTGTGCTACTCAATATGGGAGTCGATCTAAGGAGATGCTGATAGCCTGATATAAATTGTCTTACGAATTTGTTCCCATATTAGTTTGTTTTTTTTGAAACCCAATGTAGTCTGATTGGGCATTTTTGACATTCTTTAACATTGCCTTTAGACATGTCTCCAAAGCTCTTCAGTCTTATGTTGCACTTTGTTATAGACAAAAATGATAATATTAGATGTTTATAAAGTGTTTTGGCAAGTTTTAAGGGTACATGCATATAATTATTGTAAAAAAAAGGTTATATTTAACTGATTAAATAGTCATTTTGTCCAAAATATGAAGCCGTTAAATCATGATCGTACGGTTGCACATCACAACGTTCTTCGTGATCCAATGACTCACTGGCTCAATAAAAAGAGCTTCGAATCCATTTGACCTCACAGGGTCTCTTTTTGGGATTCGTAGGGTATGATGAGGGAGGAAGTGGTCCATTAATCAAATTGAATCAAATCAAAATTAAAAGAAACAAAGAATGGGCAACTACATCCAATTGCTCCAGTCAAGGCCCCTTTGTTCTGTGGGAAGCCTCACGAGTCACGGCTATAGGGTCAGACTTCGGATTCATACTAGAAGCAACAAAGATCTTCATTAGAATAACATAGAATTCCACAATCCACTTTGATTTTTTATTCCCAACGTGAGTTATTAGTGATAGATTGCTGGACAGCAAATAGATGGATGATTTGATGGTTCTCACTCAATCGCCAAATGAGAAAGAACGTTCCTTGTTAACACATTTGATTAGTTGTGGCCTGCAACCAATGGCTGGCTGGATAGGCTCAAACGCTATGGATATTTCCTGCAGCAGTTGAGTCCTGATGCAGCCGACAATGCCCTCTTCGGCTGTGGTCACCTAGAAAGTAGTAAGTAGACCCATTCCTGGTACAATAAAATGAGTAATGTTTGACCCGGTGCCCTAAACTATAGCCGGTGCCTTTTCCCGTTCTCAGGGTTGGTGGCCGTCCAATCACTTTGATCTGGCGGCTATCACCTTAGGCATGGAAAAAGCACGGGTTTTAGCCTTTTACGGCAACGGGTTTGGTTTTTTCCGCAATAAAATAGGCCAACGCACCAAAGGGAAACCACTTTTCAAACAGGCCCAAATGAAATTAGTATATAGTCATAGACCAACCAACGTTTTTGTTTTCCGGTACAACCCGACTAATGCAAATTAGTGTAGCTCAGGCGACATCTAACAAGAATGGTAATGGCCACATCCAAAAAACAAACCATGAATTGTGAAGGAAAAATAAATAATTTGCAACATCTAAGCTCATGGGAAAGACGACTTGTTTTGAATAGATTACTTTTCAAAAAATGCATTTTTTTCTTTTCTGCATCATTTTATTCACTCTAATAATTCAATTTGGGTGGATAAACAGTGTCAAATACAACTCGTGCAAAGGTATGTCGTACATCCTGCAAACCCCCTTGGGCTAGCCACTTGTAATTGATTTTACTGCCTCTTTCTGGAACAAAATCCTTCTCCTTACCACTTCTTCCAACGCATCTAAAAACCTCGCATACCTTCAGATATAAAGCTAATGGGATTAATACCTGCAACCATGAAAAACACAAACATTTAATTAACTAAATTTCCTCAGTAGACAGTACTTTATCTGCTTATCTGATTTAAGAGGATGATCCTTTACTAAGCTTAATATGGTACTTTCTCCGTCCAACATTACCTGTCTGGATTAGACAGATAATTCTGGATGGAGAGAGTATGTCTAAACAGTTAATACATGACATATGATATAGAGGATGGCTAAATGGCACTATGCAATCTGGTGATGTTAAATACCAGTCTAAGCCGCTATAAAGCAAACTAAAGTTATATTTTTTTAGTACCTAGTTCAGTAGGTTGAACGTGAAGGTTGAGGCTAAGCTAATTTTGATTCATTGTTCAAAAAATTTAAATCAACAGTTCTTATCCAAGACTTGCTGCCTGGAGTTCTGTATCCTGAAAAATTGCTGAGTGTACAAGAATGTGCACATAGCCACGTATAGAGTAGAGGACTTACCAGATCTGAATGAGGGGCTTGAGGATATTTCGCCATAGCCTGTGACACAAACATTTCATCCCTCATCTTGCTCAGTGCAGCCTTAACGGCTGAAGCAAGTTCCAACACCTCATCCATCAATGCAGAATCTTCCATGTCTTCAGGTTTCAGCAGCTCAGGGAACTGACTTTCATGCAGTTTAGTCACGCTCTTCGCAATGTTTAGCGCCTCTAATAAATCTCCTCCATTATGGACAGCCAAGGTAAAGGCAGCAATCACGAGTGGATGCCGCGGTTCATCAGCCAGAGCTTGGTGGAATGCTAATATTGCTACCCTACATGATGAAATGGGAATTTATTACATCCTATTGGGACAATACAGAAGTTTGAAAATGTTGCATATTCAAATTGCTTAAACAAGTTTGTTAACTAAATGCATTAAAAAGAACTGAAGAGGGAAGGTACCATAGACTACTGTGGCAAGGCCTGTTAGGAGAAAGAAGTCGGTCCAGTGTGGAGAACATAGCCTAGACACCAATCGGAAGAGTAAAATTAATTAGATATGGACAAACTATCCAAAATAAGATCAATTTGTAACAACATCGTGAAAGTAAGGTGCACAAATTTTGTTGTAAACATTTTATAAAGTCACCATTAAAACTCTAAAGAAAAACTTTCCTACGTATATAACCTGTCAAACAAGTCGAGCATGTAAATGAATCTGCAGCTTGATTCAGATTACTAGGGTGACAATACATGTAAAAGAACATACTGTTCTGCTGCAAATACTTGTGATACAGCTAAATCTTTTGTAACATATTAAACATGCAACAAACTCCTCAAGTACTTTATAATCTATGACATTGCCATAATATGCAAAAGCCAAGAAGCTCACGCTGTTGGTCCTCACAAGTTTATAACGATGGCTTGCAATCTCAGTAGGAAAACCAAACTTACAACAAAATACAGCTCTAAAATATATTACCAGAAGCATGTTGAAACGCTTATCCCGTCTTTTGAATCCTTGTGAGACAAAATGGGCAGCCTGCACAGTTGCTATATCAGAAAGTGAAAATCGCTAATTATGGTTCGGAAGAAAAGTTCAATTTTAGAAAATGTAAAATCGTACTTGTATCGGCAGAAGAACATCAAGAAGTCCAAATCTCCACAGTAACCTCAAAGAAGGTTCTGCTGAACCATATGCCATCATATAATTCATTTCCATAAGAAGTCTATCCTGATGCCATAAAGTGAACATAAGAGAAAAGGACAAACATGTTTAGCATAGCTTATGCAAAGGAAGAACATTTCCTTTACTACCTTATCAAGTGCCAATACCGAGGGAGCGAAATCTTTGACAGAAAGTGCTGTATTTCTTGTGAAGCGAAAGTCTAACCGTGCAGCAATTCTTATTGCGCGAAGAATGCGAGCTGTGCTACAAGCAATTAGTATCATGGCTCAACTGCTAATGTTGTAACTACTATTAGAATGGATTTTTTTTTTTATTTTAGGCTAGGACGGAAATACATTTACAGTAAACATATAGGAACTGCTTCTTACCACAATCTTCTCGGAAGGACGTATCTGCAGGAATTACAGTCCGAACCTAAGGACATGAAATCACACCAGCTAAGTACAAACAACTACTGCAAGAAAAGATGGAAACTTTAGATAACTATATATATAATGGTTACATGCACACTTTTGCTTTCTTTAGGTCTTCCATGCCTCCCATGTAGTCATAGATTAAGCTTGCATAAGGGTCATACATCAATCTGCACATAGAAAGATCATTCTGTAATGTGAGCTTTTAGTATCCAAGTATAGATGTCAAGGTGAAGTTGTAACCCGTTAATCGTAAAGTCTCTCTTCAAACAGTTTCTCCACCGGACATAATCTTTCTCACTACATCCATGAGGTCTTCTGAGAAAGTAATGGTGTTTGCTGGAGTTCCTTACATAGGTACTAAAACTGGAGACCTATTTATTAGAACAGATTGAATGTCATCATGTTAGATATATAGAACTCTGCGCACTAGATAGGCTAGCTCTAATATTAAATATAAACAGAAATTCTTCTACTGATAGATCCCTGTAGAACTCCAAAACAATAAAATAAAAAGACGAACAAAGGAAATTGCTGAATTTTCTTCTACGTCACAAACCTCTACAATGGAATCATTGACATGAACATGGCAGATAGGAAAACGTTTTCCCACAATTTCGCAGCGTGAAAATGTTGTTGTTACCTGCACATGGCAAAACATTACTACAAGCAGCTGATAGCTCTCAATATGCCATGCTTTTGTACAGAGCAAACTGATTACTTTCAACATGTCTGTCATAATTAATTAGATTCCTACACATAGAAAGCATCATTAAACCTTACTATATCTATTATCTTAGAGAATATTCCATTTCTAGTTTGAATTGAATCTAAAAATTTCTCCAGCATTCATTTTCGTACTACAAACAAACAAACCAGTGTTTCATTTAGTGGGATTTATTTCTTCTTGCAGATAGTGACATGAACCGTAAGACTGTTCTTTAGGAGTGATCATAGACTTGGACTTCAAAATATCCGAGCTAGCATCCAAATTCAAAACTTAAATCCAAATTGAGTCAAGGATCCAGATCTGGCTCTAAAATTAAGTCCTAGACTGTAAAGCCTCATGAGGAGTTGAACTAGAACTTGGGAATGACGGATATAATGATTGATTGCTTGGCCTACAAATCCAAGTGTAATCCCCACTTCAAAACCTAGCCAGGAGTTACTTTTATAGTCCAAATTACATGCCAAACCTAAACTTAAGTTCTTGGCGTAGTAAAGCCTATTAGAGTCGAAACTCTGTTCCAACTTTCAGCATAAGTCAGGTTCCTAACACTCTTAAAGACTGACGTAATCCATGCAAATATACTGAGACGAGAATGACAACTTAGAATTTCAGGTCCCATGGACAACCCCTATCTTCATATCTTGAGGCCACCACAAACAATATATCTAGTCTAAAAACTCACTTGATATAGGCATCAAAATGCTTTTTCCATCAATTTTAGTAACATAACGACCTGGTAATGCTACCAAGTTTGAATCTTGAATGTAGAACGAACCTCTATCAGCTCAGCTGATGTTATAATATCAAAATCTTTAGGAGTACGTTTCAGGATGAGATCACGAACACATCCACCAACAAGGTAGACCTCATATCCTGAAAGAAAAAAAATACAAAAACTGCATAATTGTCATCAACTAGGTCATGAGTATCATTAAATGTTGAAAAACTGGGTCAACCATATAGATAGTCATCACTGTCACACCATCGTGACATAGGTTAACCACACAGAAGATGCTCCTCCATCCCACTCTACAACATAACAAGTTTTGCTTGCATGTTCATCATACAAAAACAAGTTGTTTATCTTGCATCTTTTCAATAGCTTTCCAATGCGCTTTGTAGCAAAACAAACTGATAAACATAATTATGTATGCAAAGTGATTGAGAAACGTAAGTATGGAGTGGGCATTTAGGTTGTTCATATTAAAAAGAGAACAGTGATGGATACTGGAGTACATTCATTTGCTCGGAATGTTGTGAAGAGAGTAAGAGTCATGCCATAGAAAGCGCTAACACTGTTATTGATTCTTAAGTTCATAGTTCAAAGCTGCAAATGGTAAAAGAAGCAACAGATAATCATTCATCTTGCTCGTCGAAACCACTATTTTTTCATTCAAACTATTACAATCTATACCTTTCTTTCTGAGCCCACTCAACACTATTCTTGTCGGCTTTGCTATCATAGAAGTAGTGATTCCCAGTTCCTTTGAGCTCAACTTCTTCCATTCCCGCATACCGGACTCCCCCGTAGACGCTAACAAAACCATTTATCCATTAACTTAGCCCACATGTTTCCACAGACGTAAAAGGATTTATAAAACCAATAATCCACTACAAACTCTACCAACAACAAATCAAAGACATACCTTTCTTACGAGAGTTGGAAGGCTCGCGACTCTCTTTTATGCGATTTTCAAGCCCCGACGCCGTATTCATCAACAATGTCGAATTCCGCCGAACCTGTATAAAGTGGATAAAACAAAAATCTCGATAAAAAAAGTCAAAATCAACAGATTACAGAACTAATATCACAAAGAAGCAAAAAGGTGACACCTTTCCGATGCAGTAAAAGAGAGGCGTGTGGTGGTGGGAGAAGCCGCTCCTGGTGACCAACCCCAAGCTTACCGCTGCCATTGGTCTTCGCCGGAATTGGACTCAACATGTCAGAGCTGAGCCTCAATAGCTTGAACAGGAAGCAATGTCTCCGGCCCGGAGCAGGCGCCCGCCGGCACCGCTGTCAAGCAGTGACTGAGGATGAGCCGGGAGTAGCGGGAGAAGATGAGGTGTATCGGATTGGAAAATCCCAGCCGTTGTTTTCCTCCAATCAAATAATCCAGGGTATGGGCCTGGCATTGGACTACTCGTCGAGTTCCATCCATTTGGATGTCCAAATGGGTCATCAGTTGGACTGGGCTGTTATTGCTTTGTTATAGGCCAGAAACATGCTCTTCTTTTTTGCTACTAGGCCCAAAAACATGTCTTGCATTGCTTCGGCAACTTTCACTACTTATAAAAAGGTGCCCCACAAAATAAGAACATATCAACATATACATGACCCCTTGAGCAGTGTTTTGAGCTATGTACTTTTGTCATTCTAAAGTTGATACTGATGGAGCTAAAAAGATGCCACCAGTAATGCTGGACAAAGATATTAGGGGAACAGAACTCATTTGGATCCTCATCACACAAAGGCCAAAGTGTCACATCTTATCACACTTTCTTTAGTTAATGTCCATGTTCTACTCTATCGGCCCGGCCCCCTTCTCCTACAAGTATTTTGCCCACCTTTCATGATACCCAGTTAACCCGGTTATCTTATGTCCCTATCTGTTTTGTTTAGAAGCAAATGTTACTTGGGTTTCCACTGTGCACTTCTGTTCTAAATCATCCATCTTATCAGTTCTGTAGTACTCACTAGTGAAGGAATTTAGAGTCAAGTGTAATACAACTTTCAATTAGCCATATCCTCTCCACACACGCATATATACATGTAGGAAAACAAAAACTTGGTATCAAAGAGTGGAAGACAATGGCAAAGATTGAAGTAGGTCCGGCCGCCAATATAAATTGATCTTTATGTGACGAAGAGCATTCAAGAAAAGGGTAGAGAACTTTTCAAATAAGAAAAAGAGATGGAGAAAGGAGAAAGGGGATGGGTAAGAGCTTAAATTTTTTCAAGAAAAAACACTCCTTTCTGGATTGTGCTTAAAGTCTTCACGATATAGGCGGTACTGTCTCTGAATTTTAACCATAATCCATGGGGTGCACATGAATTTACCATAATAAAAATGCTGCATGCATGCGTACACAAAAGAAAACATAACATACTCAAGGATGTTTTTTTTTCTGGCAACGGGTTGCGAGTGTCATGATCTTCCTCATCCTCATCACACACCTTATCTGAGCGATCGGCATATGGATTCTATGCTATATTTGACTTGTATCAATATCAAAACAATGGTACAAAATGCTGCGTATAAACAAAGTGAGCCCTTCCTAAGACCACCAGTCTCTAAAAGAAAGAAACAATGAGATGAAGCTTCGTCGTCATCATCTTTATTACACGGATTCTCAATTATGTAGATCGGCTTCGTGAGATGATGGTTGCATATGAAATATTATTATTGTCATTTTTTATCACAAAGCTAGAAACAATGAAAACTAGTATGCTCTTCAGTCTTCACATATTGAAAGGATGTAACAATGAGCTGCGAGTATAACGTATTGAATGTGTGATTGACTTATTTTTTCAGTCAATCCCACATTCAACACGTTATACTCAGGTTTCTCATGATTCACACGTCTTTTTTCCAGTCAATCCAACGTTCAATACATTAACCTTAAGCTCTACCAACATACGCAATAGTACGATAGACTCGGCCAAGCATATGAACACTGGCTGCTTGTCAATATCAGGAGTAAAAATACGGTGCCAAATTAGGATCACTACACAGTCACAAGTTCGAATTTCGAACTCCCTGGTGAAACATTAGTCATCGGTATTTTTTTGAGTGACTTGGTAAAATTCCACTTTAACCGGCACCACACCAGCGCCAGATTGACAACGCGGGGATGAAACTTGTATACTCTCAAACCGCACCTCTTCCACATTGTTCGAACTCTGCATGCTTAGACGACTTTGCATGGTACTAGGCAAGGATAGTAGGCCTCAGAAATGACTCTTGCGATAAGGATCACAGGAACAATGGCACCAAAAGCATTACTCTGTTTTTTGTTTGTACAACCCAAAGCATTACTGAATTCTAAAGCCGGGATGTTGCACAAGAGGCAAACGTCTCAGTTCTCACGCGGGGCCGATGACATATGTCCGTCAAAATAATGAAGAGCCTTTTAAGAAGAGACCTACAGATGGTAGGATCCCACAGGCCCGTAAAGCCTAAATGCTCAAGGAGGACGTACAAATGGCATCCACCGCCACCTTTCTTTTTTATATACATTCAAGCCAAGCACGCGCAAAATATGGTGTAATGCTGAGAGACACATCGGACGAGCACCGACTAGATAATGGGGGCCTGGTTTTGGAGTAGTTAATGTAGGAGGAGAGCGACACGACGGACAAGGGTGGAGGACCTACGGAGGCCCATGGGGGTTGTGTGATTCATGTCTGGTCGTTGTATAGCTAGGGTCCGGATGGCTCTCCGTCGAGTGGTCGCCTCAATTCTTAAATGCGTTTCTCAGGACAGCAACGCCCCTTCGCGTCGTGCCAAGGTTCATCCTCCAAGGAATGGCCGGAGCCCGGGGGCACTACGTGTCTTCGACGACGCGTCTCACTCTGTTATACCCGCAGCTAAGGAATCGAGCTAGCTTCAACTTATTGTTAATATTAAGAGATAGATTCAAATCAGTAATATAAGAGCACTCCCACCATTTGACTCGAACTAGGTTTGATTAGCTTCAACTCAAAGCTTGGCTTGAGCTAAAACATAGATTTTAGTTCAAAGTTAATGGTGGTTGGATGTGCCCGGATATGGCACAGCTGCACAGAGGCCGCGTTTGGGCATGGGCTTACGAATGGAGCCTGCTTATTGTGTCCAAATGTGCGATGAACTTAGTGGCGTAAAAGAAGTCATATCACTTATTGGAAACCCGAAAGGAAATAATGGTATTATTTAGTTCATCTTTGCTTTCTAATACAGACGACTAATATGGGACGAGTGGGTATATGTAATGTAATTAGCTATGTTAGTTAAGTTCAAATTATCAAGGTTTACATCACGATATTATTCAATATGATAATGGCACGTGAATCGTGATCATGTGGCTGTAGCCTTCATGGTTCATGATATTAGTAGTAGCTTTAGCAAATATATTCAAGTAATCTTCTTCAGTTGAAGTGATAGAAATTCTCTCATTGTTGTCCACATTCGAAAAACAAGATTCACTAACTTTTTAGTTATGTTTGAGTTTTTAAACTTATTTAGGCACACACGAATCTTTATTATCATTTGTTTCATTCAACTTTGTGATAAAATAGAAATATAGAGTGAAATGTATGATAAATGGAGGCCACAATAAACCTCTCTTCTTCTTTTTGTTTTAAAGGCACAAAGGAAACCGTTAAAAATGCCATATTTTCAAAATGCTCTCTTATTTCAACAGAAAAGCTCCTATTTATACCTAATTTGTGGAGCCTCTTCTGTTCTCCTTCACAGGTCATCTTGACATCTTGGCCCAGTCAAGCGCTTCTGCCAAGCAAGGCATGCACATGAATAGCGAAAAACGGTCACCATGCAGTACCGAGTACGAGGGCCGCACTACCATGCAAAACCAGCTCATCTAGCCGCCTTGCGCAAGTTGTGAAAGAGATAAGTTCCCCAAGCTCGTCATAAATAAGAAAAATTCTCGGTCTCGTCGTAGAAATATCACCTCTTTCGCATGGAAACAAAGATACCTAGCTAGTCGGACTCACCATAACACACTGACTCCATCCAGACAAATGCGCTCACAAAAATTCGTATTTCTTAGATGGTACAGGCATGCAGCATAGTCATCTTACAGCACAAAACATGAAAATAAAATTGCAGCATAGCCATCTTCCAGGAGTTGAAACTTTATAGTCTATAGACGATACGTTCGGCTTCACCATATATCACGCTCAAGATCGAGAATGAGGACAATGAATAGGAGAACTAAAATGTTATCAGCATCAGTTCCGAGTTACCCTTTTCTGTCACTTCTGCAGAAAAGAAGTGCTCCAACGGCATCAGATATTCAGATAGCTCTGCGCCAAAAGGATAAACCGAAAAAGCTAGTTTCTAATAGTGTCAGCCAAAATAAGCTGATCGAGCCTCTAATGAACGTAGATAAAACATGACTAGGGCCTACCTTCATGCTCAGGATTTACATTTTTTGTGTTTTTGTAACTTGCTCAGGAGTCGCATTGTTATTGTTATCTGTTTGCTAAGATGATCAGGATTTACATCCTGCCTTGTGAGTGTCGGCCAAAATAAGACCACTAACATACTTAAAAGTACTCTTTCTCCTCGCATGCAGCAAGACCAGTTCCAAGAAAGAAAAAAAAGAGATGCGCCATTGCATTGTGTGCATACTGATGAGAGGAAATCTGAAGTCAAATTACTCTTTTTTAAGGTTTGTAAGTCATGAACAGTGCTAAAAAACTGCTTATTTTGATGCTGCAGAAGTAATTACCACTTGCAGTGCATGCGTACTTGGGCCGTTTGGAGCGTGATTGGGATGTTTTGCTACACTGTAGCATCTGGATATTTTATATATCCAGCTGAAACACCTCAGGACGTGTTTCAGCTGGATGTAAAAATTCACATGGATGCTACAGTAAAAATC
Source organism: Houttuynia cordata (assembly GCA_039654745.1). NCBI lineage: Eukaryota > Viridiplantae > Streptophyta > Magnoliopsida > Piperales > Saururaceae > Houttuynia > Houttuynia cordata. Next base: position 21,202,334 of record CM077506.1, read on the forward strand.
CAAAATCCAGTCCGGATATTTTTGTAATAATCACGCCCCAAACGGCTACTAAAGTCTTATTTTTTGGTGAAGTCTTCAGTGCTATGATCGCTAGTAGGAAACCATTTAAGCTGAAGAGGAGATTTGCTTGGTTGGCCTCATTCAAAGTACTGCAATGAATGTCTGAAGTATTAAATGACTTCTGCGAGTGTTTCTTACTTGTCCTAAGAACATTTAGTATATGTAACTATAGGCTGAAACTCTATGCTAGCTGCCAGATGCCTCTTTACTTCTTAAGAAGCTTTTGGATGGACATGCACGGATATGGATATGTATGGCACGACACGGATATGAGAATACGGCATTTTTCAAAAATAGGATACAACATGGTTAATAAAAATTATTTATATAATTTTTAAATATATTTTTTTGTATTATAGCACCACATGTTTACTTGCAAACCTTATAAATGTTATAGCTAAAAATTTGTGATTGAAAAATAATTTTTTATTTGTAATTTTTATTCAATGAATAATCACACTGGATAAATGAATAATATATTTAAGTGAAAATCAATTCTAAAAGTTAATAAAAAATTAATAATTTTTAATAGCTCATGCAAAAATATTGAACTATTTCGAATATGAGGCAAAATGATTATAGTGCTATTTACGAAAAGCTAAAATCTTCAAATAAAGTAATTAAAAAAATCATGATATTATTATTTTAGGTTGGAACATAATAAAAAAATTTAATCATTGATAATGAGAGGAGTATACCTTGGTTGAGTGTGGTTGGTAACAATAACTCTTGCAGTAGAAGTGGTAGGAGTACACGCATTTGCGTATATGAAATTAAAAAAAATTAAATCCGTGTCGAAAACGTATTCACCATGTATCCAATCGTGTAGGAAACATGTCCATTTTTTTTTCAGATACTCGCACAGATATGTAGGCAGTCATGTCATTGCCGTATCCGTATCTAATACATATCGGATACGGCAGCGAATCCGTGCTTCATAGTTTTGTGCAGTAACCTGCTAAGGCTCTGTTTGGTTGCTATTTTTAGAAGTAGGAAAGTTGAATTTTCCAAATGAAGTGAAAGTGGTGTTTGGTTGGGAAAAATGTATTCTTAGGAAGAATTTAAGTCATGGTGACATTTTGTGCAATTTTCAAAAATTGATAGGGACAGTTTTAAAAAAATACGGTTTTTTTTTAAAGTACCCCTGTCATTTTTTAAAAATTACATTAAATGCCATTGCCAGAAGCTCTGCTTAGGAGATTTTCCAAATGGGCCAACCAAACGGGGCCTAAGTTCACCATTAGGTCAACTTAGGAATTTAGCTCATGAAATGCTAGTTTTAAACCCAATAAGGCTATTAATCAGAACACTGAACCGAGATCGCTCCACCTGATATCTTTGCCAGAAATTAAAAAATGGCGATTGATTGAAACATTTTTTGATCACGATGATACTATTATGAATAATAAGATATGAAAGTGGCGACCCAGTTACCGAGTGTCAGTAGCAAATAGAAATAATCGTTGTGCCTCTGCTATTTACGGTGATAAAGAGATGGGCCTCAATTAAACATGTAAGAAAGAATCTTAGATCCCTTGTATGTCGTCTCTTCTCTGTGGGCTCTTTATTCTTGTGGACGATAATCCTGGCGGGCACTGAAGAGCAGATAATCTGCCCAGGCATGTCATTGGCTAAACTCTTGGCATTGTGGATTTCTTTTGCAGCCTAGTTGACGCAATCATTGTTGCAACACATCCATCCCCTTTCTCCATGCATAAATTTTGTCATACAGATTAGACTAGGTGGTGGTCGTGGTGGTAGAAAGAATATATTTCTCCAAGTGGGTCGGAGCCTTCATTCTGTGGGTTCTACATAAGTATGTACAAGCTTTGCTTGTTTCCAATAAGTTTGTTAATTTTTAAATAAGAGGCATCGTTGATAAATTTTAATTTTACTCGAATATGCAGAATTGCAGATAGTGCAAGGCGTGTGTTTGCGTATCCTCGGATCATCAACATTCAACACCAATCATCTGTCATCCTACATTTTCAGGGAAATGAAGATGAAAATAATAGGTTGATTGTGTCTGGTAATAAAACCCTTAGCACAAAGATTTTGTGTTGTCAGTAGTCTGAATTGAATGGACATGAACTACTGCTTGATTAATCACCAGTCATCACTAATGTCGATATATATGCTTATAGAGTTGGTTGATATCACATCTATAAGATCTAATCGAGGAAAGATCGAGCACTCTCAACAACTGAACTTGGAATGTTCCCCCAAGCATATGATAGAAAAATATTCCTTTTATTTTCTCGTTCCATTTGTGTACTTGGAAAGAAACAAGAAAGTGGAAGATAAAAGACTGTCGTTACGTTTTAAACTTTGCTTAACTTGTTGCTACAAGAAGAAAATGTTTGCTTATCTGGCGTCATGAAGAAAGCTAATAAGAAGTTTAGACATAACTAATGATATTTAAGTGAATGAGAATGATGGCCTAATGACGGAATCAACTCATAGAAAGGGCTAACACAAACTAATTAGTAATTAGTCTTGTCCCACATTGATATGGACAACTTGTAAAAGAATTTAACTAGAAACGCGATCCCAATTAATTAGCAAAAAGGAGTAATGATTTTGATTTGAAATGTATGTATGCGATGAAAATGGGGAATCGCTCATGAAGTTTCACTAAGGGTGTGTTTGGTTAGCCGGAAAAGAAAAGAAAATGTGAGAAAAATCAAAGTCTTTTCATTTTTGAGTGATTGAATGGACAGAAAAGTTTGATGGCCGGAAACTATTTTTTTTCTCTCGTTGAGACTACAAAAAAAATTTATGTTATACCTTTTTCTTTCTTAAATAGAAAGAAAATGAGAAAAAAGTCCAACTCCTCCTCATTTTTTCTTTTTCTCTTTAACCAAACAGACCCTAACGGATTGATTACCAAAATCGATGGCACAGAGGTTAGTGTGCTCAGTCAAAATCATGTGTACACACCAAGAGCACAAACCTTTGGGGGTATGCGAACTAGCCATATTTTGTGCTCCATTGTTTCCCTCTCCCCTTCCCGCCCCCCCACCCCAAATACTCCCTCCTTTCAGTGAATCCTGTCTACATTACGCGATCATTAGATGGCTGACTTTGTTCTCTCACAACAAAAACTCGAAAGGGGAAACTCTCTTTTTTGTACGAGCCTTCCCTAAATTTTCAAATACAGATAAGTTTCATTGGACAGAGAGTGAATAATTACTCCCCCGTTCCACATTAATATTCTGATTAGGTGTTAAAAATGTGCTTTTTTTAAGAGAAAAAACAAATCAGAATATTAGTATGGAACTCAGGGAATGTAATTACGTTCACTCGATGAGACATTCATAACTTTTTTTGGCACGAATTAACAAAGAATTGATGTGCGAATGGCCCCTCTATAATCAGAGTGAATTTCGAATTACCTTCGATTAGATAGTAAAACTGTTGCATGGGACGATCAGATATGGACAATTTTGCATGGTACTACTACAGCATCTCTCTCTCTCTCATGTTATATATACCAGGTCTGGTCCTTGTATCAAACCCACATTTCCTCCAGGTTATCTGCCATTCTCTGGCTCTCTAGTATTTCTCCCCTTCCCATTCAGTTTATGCACAACACGCAGACATTAGGAAAATGGCAGCCTTTTCTTATCAACAGCCACCTTCCTTTGTTGACTCAATCTTCTATCCCAACTCTCCTGTCGGTGTGCCCTCTTTGATAGAAGACATGAATGGCTGCTGTTACCCATCACATTCTCTTCATGAAAGTTGCTCATATGAAAATAACACAAAAGTTATCGTCAACGAACATCAATTTGATTCTGTTTCTAGCATTGAGCACAAGACAGAATCTAGCCCTCTTGTTATTCATGAGGTAGAAAGTACTCAGAAGAGTAGTAATCTACCTCAACAGAAGAACGACATGAAGAAAAAGAGGAAGACTAAAGCGAAGACTTGCGCAGATTCTGCACATTCCAAGGTAAAAAAGACAGAAGTTGCTCTCCATTATGGATTGGAAAAATTTCCCAACTTTGAAATGCCTTAGTATCCTAATTTCGATTCTGTTTCCATTGATTTTGACAGTGCTTGAACGAAGCTAAAGTAAAAATGCAGAGGAAATGCGATGCTGGCTTCAAAACAACAGAAAAGGAGAATCCAACAGGCGTCAAGAACGAGAAGAAGGTCTCTGAAGGTTCCCCTAGTGGCTTCATTCACGTAAGAGCAAGGAGAGGCCAAGCAACAGACAGTCATAGCCTTGCTGAAAGGGTACCTGAACACTTTTTTTTTCCTGGAAGAAATGCCAACCTCATTCTATAACACTCTTTTCCTATATGGTGGCAGGTGAGAAGAGAAAAAATAAGCGAGAGGATGAAATTACTGCAGGAGCTTGTTCCTGGTTGTGAGAAGGTGAAACCCACTTTCTGATCTCTACTGCTTCTCTTCTTCTTCAAGTTCACCTTTCTTGTTTTGGTTACAAACAGAGGAGAGAGAGAGGGGGGTGGGGGCCTATTCTGATTCTGACTTCTGACATTATCATGTGATGCACAGGTGACTGGCAAGGCCCTTATGTTAGATGAGATAATCAATTATGTTCAATCCTTGCAGCATCAAGTGGAGGTAATGATTTGTACCCAAAAAAAAATAGAGGTAATGATTCTGAACTGGATATCTTGCCATTTTTTTTCTGAGAATCTGTTTGCATGTGTAGTTTCTATCTATGAAACTGGCTTCCCTGAATCCTGTCCCCTACGACTTCACTGTGGATTTTCAAGGTTATATACCTGAACCTGAGGTAAGCAATCTTTTTCTCTAACTGTAAGGTTGATCAGCTAGTTCCAACTTATTATTTGCCGACTATATAACACCATTTTCAGAATATGAGCAGCATTCCATCCCATTTCCCACAAGTAGTCAATCAAAATTACCAGGCCAGTTTTAACAACTCATCAGGCGCTACCTTCCCTGAACTAGAGAACTATGGCCTCCTGGACAGTGAGGTTTCTGTTTCGGTTCATCACGGGCAGCAAAGGCCCAACAATACATTCTCTCAGGTATGAGTTATCTCTAGAAAACGAAAACGTGAAGCAAAAGAAATAACGGATTTTTAGATTGTAGTTCATAAAAAATCAAAGACATCCTTTTCAGGATAATGCCAGTCTAATTTGGAGGGGAGAAGAGCAGAGGCAAAGCTTTCTCAATGAAGTCGGCTATGACTTATGTTCTTTCTAATAAAGATAGGCCAAAATCTCAAGATAGTTACTACATAGGAACTGCCAGGTATGACCCACAAAACCGTAAATCTCTAAAAAAACTGTACCTATTAAAAGTGACCGGAGGGAGTACATCTGTCTTGACGTTGCTGATCTCTGTTTTCAATTTACTTTTACAGATCAGAGCTAGGAGATGAAGAGGACAGCAGATGAGATCAATCATTTCATATGATCATCATTATTAGACTAAAAGGGTTTGTCCTTACACGTAAATATCTGATCCAGTGCAAATTACATGGAAGTGTATATTTCTCACCTGACAATGGATATGAATCCCGAAGGAAAAGAAGAAGGCAGAAAGACAAGCTAGAGGATGCTTGAACCGACCGTATACATCCAGGATCAGCTTTGAATGATCACTAGTTAGTTGTCTTGTCAGCTTCTGGTCCAAATGGTCCCCAACTTATCATGTCAATAGTCGTATAATATAACATGAACGATTATTGTGCTTTCTTTTTGTCTTACCATGTAATCCTCAGTGAAATAAAATGTAGAGATCTGTGTTATAAATACCACAAATTCACTGCAACAATACTAATACCTCCAATTCTCTATTACAACGGTTAAATCATTGGCCTTTTGAGAATCTTTCTACTGCTGTCATACTGAGAGAAGTATGTTGAATTGGACAAGCATTATAACGGGTTACGAACAGAGAATCTTTGCTAGAAATGATGCACAAGTCGGGAATCCTTGACTGCTTTTACTTGTAACGAATCTGCTGGAGAAGAGTAGCTGGTCATCTAGCTATGTCATCAAGTAGAACAGAACTAATATCCTAATATGTCAGAATCGCCTTAGAATGAACGATCTTAGATTTGAGACTTGATGGGCATCTTCAAAGCCAAAAGGGATCCATGCTTTCATGAGTAAATAGAGCACACGAAAGCTTGGACCAGTGCTTTTTGAATTTGACCTTTAGAGCCAGAGACGACGGTGGTACATACTGAGAAGTTTCAATCGAAATTTCACTCTTGTGGCTCTCCGTATGTGGTCCACCTCTCTAGTAGTAGTGTAGTTGCACCGTCGAGTCATGTCCCAAGCAAGTGAAGACGGTCAATTCTCAGTTCTTACAAGTCTGCAGTCAAGCTCCTTTGGTTTCTTCACAGCCAATGATGTCGGCCATCGACGATTCGACATTGAGGCTTCTTTTCACACGGGCTTTCCCATCCCTCTCTTCTGCATGCAGACTTGAAAAGATATCCGTCGCTAAGTTGTCTCCTCTCTAATTATTTTTGTTTCGCCTAGCATTTTAAGCTCTCTTTAATTTTCCAATTCCTGATATGAATTCCTTTTTTCATGCTATTTAATTACTGACGATCTCAAATTCTTATTTCGTGGAATCAAAAAGGGAGAAAAGTAGGAATACTATAACGAGACCAAACGCTAAGAATCACACAATGCTTACTATAATCAGCCAAACATGAGATAATCCAACATTTTCAGACATTAAATTTCAATTTCATGGATAAAAGATCAATTTCAAGGATCGAATCTTTGTTATATTTTATCTCCGCAATCCCAATCCCACCCCGTTCTTGGCAATTCACTGCCCACTACAGGACGAGCTTGGACGGGCCCCCCATGCGGGCCCTTCTTGCAGGTTTTCATGACTTTTTATCCATCTTAAATGCTATCTGGACTTTTATTGGTGGGCCATCTGTCTAGGTAGATTTCGAGTGGGCCTCAAGATATATTCTATGTGATTCCGAAGTCTCTGGGCCTACTGCGAAATTTCCCACGTTCTCCTCCAGGCCCCAACTTGGTTCGTGAATGTAAACATTGTTCTCTCACTTTTGACGGACGAGGACTGTTGCTGACGTGGACTGTCCAAATAAGCACGGACTGCCACGTGTAGGTTGCCCAATCGCAGGAGGCCCCGGATACCTGAAGAAGCAGCTGGAAAAAGGGGGAAAATCATGTATGTCTCGGCATAACAAACGTCCAGTCTCGTTCATGTCTCTCTACACCATGTCATCTGATGTTGGCCTACACGTGTCCGTCCAATTTCATCCCAGAAAGAGAAAGATCAATGTCACCATTGCCAACTGGACACTTAGTCGAAAAGGGCATGTCGATGTGCATGATGATCTGTCACGTCCTTGGAGGGGTAAGATAGTTACACGACATAGTTGGATGCCATGTCACGATCCGCGTCTTTGATGTGACCCTCCTTGTGTTGACAGCCATAGCTGATGTGTATGCTGACATGGGTGTTACTGGTGTATGAACACTTAGGGGCTGTTTAGGGCGTGATTAAAAGTAAAACATCTAAATATTTTATATATCCAGCTGAAACACCTCGGGACGTATTTTAGCTCGATGTAAAAAAAAACATGGATGATATAGTGGATAGCCAAAATCCAGTCTGGATGTTCTGCAATAATCACGCCCCAAACGGCCCCTTAGTTGCAAGTCCATGATCGAGTTATTGCTTCTTAGTTCTTACACAATGCTCTTATCAGCATGTGCCTGATCATATCCTTTGTTTTGTAGCTTATCAGCATGTGTGCTTTCCCCCTTTGACCTGAAATGTTTGGTATTGTAATCAACAAAAATGCTCTAAGCTCCAGTGAGCTTGATCATGAGTTTTGCTCCAAATTCACCAAAAACAAAAAGATCATCATAGAGTCAATTATTAGGAGAACCCAGGACCTTTTGGCAAAATCCACACATTTTGGTCCTCCTAACAAAGTCATTGACATTGTAATGTCCTTTAATCTAAAAGTGGATTGTTAGCCTCCTGATGCAAAAATTTGTCTCGAATCTAATTGCCTAGAAAGTCCTGAAGGTTTGAGTTGTAACTAGGGAAGGGAACTAGCTATGTCAAGTAAATACTCCCTTCCACGTGCAGGTTCATTTAGGTTATGCATAAAAAAATCGACTAAAAAGAGTATAATAAGGACTTCTGCTCCATCAGACTTGAACAAGGGGACATTTCCTTCTCTCTAAAAGCTAAAAATGTGAAGGAAATGTCCTAGTGCTAGTACTTTCCCCACGTTACCTACGTGCATTGTAATTTAGGCTTTCCATGCTACCAGAATTCTAAGAGAAGCTTCCTCTCCGTTACCTACTGCAATTGCTCCAAAAGAAACGTGTGTTCATAGAGAGACAAAAAACAAGTCTTCCTCTCCGACAACATATCTTGGTGACCTGGGACAGTTGGAGAGAAAAAGCCAAGCAACGGGATGTAGCGTTATGTGGATCTCAACTGTTGAGCAGTCATGAGACACTTGCATCACCACGTATACATCATACACGAAGGATACTACTCTCTCTTCTTGGTCATATAAGGACTCCATGTATGTATGGGCCTTTTCAAGAAAAGTGCTTTGGCCTCATGTGGTAGATGTATGGTGAAATATAGTATTTCTTTGTTTGGAGAATTTGTTACAGTCAGAAGGATATTACACGTACAAGTTGCTGTAATGTTTTCATGCAAGGCGGGAAGGCACCCACGTAGGCCGCTGTGCATGACCGGCGAAGACAATACTTTTCACAGACAAGCAGTCGGCTAGCATGGACAATGTCTCCTTTGGAAGCCAACTCTTGGGACAGTTTGAGGAAAAAAAGGGCTATCGATGGATTATTAGATTTGGATGCTAGGAGCTACGCAACACTCTAGGATCGATACTGTTTTTTTTTTCACGCCAACTCTTGTGATGAGGAGACTGGATGATCAAATCTAGTATCAACGAGAAGCAAGACAAGGGTGCCAGGCGGTGCAGGGGCTGGCCCACGGCCGGTGGGACAGTGGAGGGGCACACCCTCATGGCTCCGTCCAATCCATGTATAAGCTTTGCCGGCAAAAGGATGGGGTAGAGGGGGATGAAGAAGGGGGCAATGATTTAATGCAAGAGCATCCACATCCAAAGTAATGAGGCATGGGCTGTCTTTCAGATGGAAGGGGTTGATGATCCCCACATGTGTTGTTCACTTGTTTTCAATAGGAGATGGGTGTATAGTGTTGTTACGGAACGTAAAAATAGTGGTTGCACCATTAACCCTGCTAGGAATTAGAGGTAATGCAGAAAGAACAAACCAAATTATTAGATAGTCAGTCAGTCCTAAATTGCATTTAACATGTTTCGGTGTATACAACACTAACGAGAATTTCTCTAGCCAAAGTTTTTCAGTGTTTTATTTCTGTTCTATAGTTTAAATCTTAGTCAATTATTCAAGTCTTCCTAGTTCCTCTTCATCGCATGTTTTTTTCCAGATCGGTTCATTGCATAATTTTCATTGTGAATGTTTGTACGGTCACTACAAATATGACTAAAGAAACTAACAAGCCTCACAAAGTCTCCGCAGCCTAATTTGAAGGGGCAATTATAGATAGCGTCAGCAAGCTTTTTTTTACTCCGGTTAACTAGAGTATCAATCTTTTAATTTAGATAACGTCATCAGTGGGCAGGTTTGAAGCCAAAAGACTAAACTACCTACTGATGACATTGCCCACTTTTTATTGCCTTGTCGCTCGCTAGAAATATGTTGCCTCCACCGGGCTGGATCTCCACGGCGGCTGCTGCACTGGACTGCCACTACGGTTTCTCTACTGCCAACTTTGGCCGGAGCTCCACCATCACCGCCCATCGTTGCCCACCGGAGAAAGGCGTCACCATGGCTGTCGTGTCCGCCTTGGTAAGCAATGATCGGACAGGTCTTGGTCGTTGTTGACCTTACCCTTGTCCCGCCTTGGTAGCCCGTTGCCAGAAAAGTGCTATTTTTAGAAAAGCATGTTTATGTTGCTTATGAGAGACAATGAATATTCATCTTATGACGCTCCATATTTCATTTGCAGTGCAGTGATTGGGTTTTGTGGTGGATGTATGATAATATCACCAAGATCTCAACAAAAAGCATAATGCCGGAATTGCATAATTATGCTGTTTACTGCAAATAGCATAATTATGTTATTCTGGGTCGTGGCAATGCCCTGTGAGTGGTGGCAGTACTGGTGGAGGCAGCGGAGGCAGGCTTATCCAACAGCAGTGGCGATGCTCGGGCGAGTTTAGTGTTTTGGTGGGCTAAAGTGACAAATATTGGGTAACATGTCCAAGCTTCTTGGGCACTTTTCTAAAATTGCGGTGATCAGAGACAAGGACGGTGATGGCGACAGTGGAAAGCAAATAAATTATACTTCTTCCGTTCCAAAATACTATATACATTTAAAAATATTATTATTTTAAAATATTATATACATTTTGCCAAATCATATGACTTCTTTCTTTCCAAAATTAGAGGAGACTTAGAAGGATGAATTAAAATTTTGTTCATGAACGATCATACGAGTTGGATCGGATACAAAGGAGAATAAGTCATATGACTTCCTTGTGGGCTTTATGGTCGAATAAAAATAAAAAATTTCTCAAATGTGCACAGTATTTTAGAACGGATGGAGTACAATTTATGAGAGAGAGCAAATAAGGCAGACAATTTATGCGCTCCATCGTGATCTACAGACCATAGCTGGTAAGTGCTTTCTTCTCCCACACAGCAAGAGCCAATTAAGCAGCAGGGTACACGGGGGGGCTAAGCAGGAGACAGACAAATTACTTAAGTGGAAATGTCCTGCAGTTTGGGCTGCAAACTTTCTGGAATGTAGGGCACAGCAGAGGTGAGACAAATTGTACCATAATACCGAACATAAGAAGAAAAAAAAAACCATATTTGCCATAGCACCACCTTTCGCAACTCCAGAAATTTAAGCTCCAGGCCAATAAGAAACTCTGACAACCAAACCGTAAATATGATTACAGCCTCAATGAGAAGGAAATAAAATGAGAGATGATGATAAACAAAAGAATTGGGTGAACTACCCTAATATACAGAAACAGTGATGACAGTTGCAGCCCCCACCGTCAATTATTACAAGCTCCATGTATGCAGGAATTCCACTAAGCAGAGAAATGACTGCATATCATATAATATTAATCGAGAAGGAGACATATGGATGCGTGTCAGCTTCGCCAGCCAGACCAGCCATTCCTACTTCATCTTCCGTTTTCCAAAATGTGCTGCAGCAAGCAAGCATCATGTATACCACGATTAGTACGCACATTCATCACGATATAGCATTCATCAGGCTATGTACCAAAAATACTATCAAGGCATCCATAGAGCGGATCAGCTACGTCCAGTCGAATACAAATACATGACTCATGTACTGTGTGGTTTGGACATGATATACTTGCTAAGTTTAAATATCCAGGTGGAGACATTAACCAAATACCAATTAATCATGCTTTAAGGATGTGCCAAACAAAAATTTCGTGACATTTGAATCAGATTATTTGATGCCAAAACAGTGGTCATTGATAAGATTCACTCACCTATTTCTTTTGTCACTTAGACTTTCCAAGATGCCTCGTACTTTCTTCTCACTTTTAACAGATGGTGCTAGTACAGCCACCTAGCATCAACCAAACAAATAGAGAGAATCAGAACGCAATACTGCACATGGATGTAAACATCTAAAAGGCGTTGCAGATGACGTCCAACATCATAATATGCATATAATTATTATCCCCAATGAATCACTCTATTAGTCTATTGGGTACTCTGGGCGTCTATCGTTAGCGTCATGTAAAAACATAAATTTTAAAATGAACAGTTGCATCAAAGTTCACAGGCCGACCAATGAAAAAAAAAAGGAAGGCATGGGCAGCTTAATCAGCTCAAGATGCACTCATAATACATATTCTTTTCTCAGGATATCAACGAAAATGCCTTGATACATGAGGAAATTTACTAAAGTCCAGGATCAATGTTTAATTACCAAAAATGATGGCGGCAAGCCATATCTCAGAATGCTCTCTGTAAAGACACGTACAGCACAAAAATGCATCCATGAAGTGAAAACCTGCAGCAACTATTTCACTGTCATACTGTGGCTTCAAATTAAAATCATACGATACAAAATAAACAGTTTCAATAAAATTCTATTATTACATTAACCAACTTTTAAAGCCACACAAGATGTAACTTAAATATTTTACACATTAACGTAACGAGATTAAGAGGTTATAATCTCATAATTTTCTCAATCAGCAAGCAGCTAATTCATTAATTAGAAAATTAAATGATAAAGATGACTCATCAACTAAAAATCTCAATTTATAGTGCTGTGTCTACACATTGAGTTATACAAAGACATATACTTTTATTTCTTTGAAAGGGCAAAGGCGGGGCTTGTTATTTTATCAACTACCTTCCCATTTCATAACGCATTATTTTATTTTTGTTATGTTATACCATTTCTAGAGCTATATTAGTCATTGAAATTTTGGACAAAATAGATTTCCCCACCCAATTAACACCAAAAATTAGAACCTTCTTCCCTTGCCCATCCCTCTCTTCTGTGCAGTGGTGCACTGATTTTATTCTTCCAACCAGAAAACATAGTTCTGTCCTCAATCTTCTTTCTTCTCTCCCTTTGGGCCCTTCTTTCTTCTTTCATTCTTCTGTCCTATTCCAATTTTCTTCGCATCACTTCTATCCACATCCACAGAAGATATGTGCATTATGTTTAAAGCGGTGGAATACAGAGATCAGCAAATGCACAATCCTATTTCTTAGGTTCTTTCAAACCATTGCTGGTAAGGCAGAATAAAAACATGAAGTAGCTGCTAGACCAACACATGGCAATAAATCCTGACATCTCCAGATTATAACCAGCCCTTATCTGGATCAATGTGGGCTAAGATCACAGAGAGAATGATCCGAATACAAAAAGTAACTTACAGAAAACAAGATAGAGGTATTGCTTACTGCCCCATAGAGGAAATTATATATTTAAACTGCTTTTGGCGGCACAATACTGCATCGGTTAATATGGCTTCTGGGCACAAATGATGATCACTCTTTAGAACTCATGTTTTAGAAATCTTAATCAATATCATTGAAGTAAATACTGGTTGAAACAGGAGTTAAAGACAAAGAAAAGGAATAGGACAAAAGAAAATTGGGAAAAAAGTTGAGGAAGTGAAATGAGGACAAACTGAGAAGTAGAGAGAGAGGAAGAAGGAAAAAAATAGGAGATGAGAAAAGAAGTACTGAGGGAGGGACAAGACAAAACAAAATTATTTAATTGTATATTCTTTTTGTCAAATTGTCCTAGGATTGACTATAACCTATTTACACAAAAATTTACCGATTAGTCCCCTAATTAGAGTAAATTAAGGATTTCTGTACATTTGAAAGTTTACTAACGGAACTAACCACAAAAATATTCCATATCTTAGATCTTATTTTCCAACTAAATTTTTTACTAGACTCTTTTAAACCTTATAATCAATCTAATACAGGACCAACTTTCTAACAGATTAGGGCTACTCATCTGTGCTAAATTACCAAAATATGCATAGGTTCAAAACTGCAAAATACATACCATACTAAATCTTTTAACCATAGAATATATAATGTATTCAATAAGTTTTGTTGTCACAACTCAATCATATAATATTCATATGCTTTCACCAGATCTTATTCAAACGCAACCAAATCATCCCAAGTAGTGCCTTTCTGAACTTTTGAATAACAGATAAACCTAATACATCCGCTCAACTATGAGAGTACAACCAATTACAAAGTACCTATGCCAAGAATATGACATTGTTTCATGAGAGAGAAAAACGAAAAAAAAAATTAGAACTCAGACTTTGATTCCAATTGCAAATCAATAAATACCCTTGATCAAATGAAGATACGACAAATTCTGATCATTTACTTTGAAAACGCAAAATACTACGTAATTGGCTTCCACAGCAGTAATAAATCATCATCACATCCAAATTTTTATTAAGAGTCAGAACTTAGCGAATGCGAAACAGAAAATAGAAGCGATTAGCAATTACCTCCCCGTAGCTGGCATAGCACCATTGCAAAAGAGAACTTCTCATATTCTCCTGATCTCGTATCAACGTTTCAAATTCTTGTTTTCGACTCTCTGCTGCTTCTGGGCTATATTCAAAATCCCGAATCTGAAACACAAGGCATCACAGTACAGTATTTATAACTGAAGTCACTACGAGTAAAATACAATCACTATCCAACAAAACAATCTGCATGCTCAACAGGTTCTATTGAACATATTTCCACAGCAACAGAATGTTTAGATTGTCATATCCTGAGCAACTAGCTACTGAAAGATACTTTATTTGTAAAATACAATCACTATCCAACAAAACAATCTGCATGCTCAACAGGTTCTAATGAACATATTTCCACAGCAACAGAATGTTCAGATTGTCATATCCTGAGCAACTAGCTACTGAAAGATACTTTATTTGTAAAATACAATCACTATCCAACAAAACAATCTGCATGCTCAACAGGTTCTAATGAACATATTTCCACAGCAACAGAATGTTCAGATTGTCATATCCTGAGCAACTAGCTACTGAAAGATACTTTATTTTCACATGTTTTAAGCACCATACCTGAAATCCTTTATCACGTGCACTCGTTTTGAAATTATCGGCCACTCTAGAAAATAGAGTTACAGTGTAGAGAGCATATTCGTTGTCCTCATACAGCTTTTTGGAGGACCTGGGAACCTGTAATGCTTGTATTCATCAACAAAGAAGATTTGATATATGTGCAGTCTTGAATAGAAAACAGCAAGAACTAGCTGAAGATGGAATGATAACAATTACCGCCGCTGAATATTTAATGAATTAAGCATAAAAAATTCTTTCTCAAGATAAGCCAACAGCATGTAAGTCTTCAAATTTACTCATCACTTTCCTAGTCAATATATTTTACCAAAAAAATGTTCTAAACAATCACAACTAAAAGAAATATCCTCCAAACAACAAATCATATATTCCTTTGCAGAATTGAGTTAAAAAATTTAAGGGCATCATAAAATTAAACCAAAATACAGAACAATCGTTTCCAGTTCAAAACAAGAGAGGAAGAAATGAAGTCGTCTAGATGCCAAACTACCTTGCATATGTAGAGCATGAGCGTTATTGTTAATGCATCAAAGCATATAGTTCGGATAATTTTTTCTGCTACTTTATTGGAAGTTATAGGATCTATTGTGTCAAAAACAGCAGGTAAATCAGTTAACATCAACTCATGAACTAAATCTTTGAAGGTTACCACATAGGTTGTCAGTGTCTCGTATTGTGCTAGCCAATCTTTTTCAGAATATTTGGGAACAACCGCAAGGAGAGTCACTAAGTGTTCTGACATAATAATGTCCTCTGGCTTCACCAAATCAGACAGATCACGCACAGCTAAGCTGAAATAAGCATAAAAATTTGTATTCACATCCAATATACAACACATTTTAAGTAGAACTTCAATATAAAAGACGCTCCAATGAAATAGATCTAACCTTCCACTTTGTTTTCTATTTATTGCATTAAGTTGACTACGAACATTGTTATATTCAGCAACACGAACCTGTAGACACAACGTACAAATATGCATATTACCAACAGATTCAGAGGTAGTAAGGATCAAATGTCATAATTGCCATGCAAATAAAAGGATTTTTCATGCTCATTGCAGATGACACCTATAGTTAAAATAAACATAAAACGAAAAAAGCATGCTTTTGGTTCCCTTAAATTATTCATACTTCTATAATTTCTATTATCAGAGTATACACAGCATTAATCTTTGTCAAATTCTTAGAATAAAATGAGCATTTCTACACTGAAGCATACTTTTTTAAAGAAGTTGTCGCAGGTATTCTACGACAAGGATTAAAATGAAAAATAGGAAGTAGGATCTTTCTAGTGCTCAATAAAATAAAATAATCCATATTGCGGATGGTCTGATGCCATGTACCGTTAATATCATATTCAGCATGCATTAAAAATGGCATTTACATAATACTAACAGGAGTTTCAGTTAAGCTAGCACGTTCTTAAATATTTAAAAGTTCAAATTATTGGGATGATTTCACTTCAATTAAATTTTCAGAGTTATCTCAAAGGCCACATGTATGTGATAATTTCAAGCAAATAAGAATTTACTAACTGGGGAACCGCTAGATTAGATTGTGTTCTTTGTTTGACCGATGAATTTTAGATAACTGGACCAAGCCAGCTTCACACAACTTTTATACTGAGGTATATTTCTAATTTTGAATTTCAAGAAAGAATTATTCATCCAATTGTGGGTCAACCGAGATTGACATTTAACTTTTAGAGACATATTAAGTGTGAGGAAACCTAAAAGCATACGGTTCTCAACCTCCTAACAGCTTCAGTCAAAGCCTCTATCATCTTGTTATAACTAATCTATATTCTTGTTGTAACTATCTAACGTCTCTATATGGAGAGTGTATAAATTGTACGTCGGTCAGTAGAAAATTAGACTCAATTTCTTCACATGGTATCGGCTTGAGCGATCCTCTTCCCCGTGCATCTCTGATCTTTGTCTACCCTTTCTCTCCTTGCACCATGTCTTCGGCTGCAACATCCACCACCGCTTCACCCTTGCTGGACTCTAGTGTCCCTCTCATCCCTGCTCCTCTTCCCCATCTTCCCTCTGTTAAGAATATCTCTCAGGAGGTTTCTGTCAAACTTGCATCTACCAACTATTATATGTGGAAAATGCAAGTCCTGCCGGTGCTCCGCTACCATGGACTCATCGGGCTTGTTCACGGAGAAATGGCCCGCCCCGTGGGTGCCGATGATGATGTTGTTGTCCGCGCCTGGTTCCATTTGGACCAGATGGTTCTTGCGTGGTTGGCCACCTCTGTTTCCGAAGACGTGCTGTGCTGCCTCAGGTTGCGCACTGCAAGTCTGCCCATATTTTCTAGGCGACAATGGAGGTTCTCTACGGCAAAATGACTCGCTCCCGCATTCAAGGTATCGAAGGGGAGCTTCATAGTCTTTCAAAGGGCTCCCTTTCTATCGCCGAATACATCAACAAGGCTCGCTCTCTGGCCCATACGCTTGCCATGGCCGGCAAGCCTGTCGACGACGACGATTTCATCATCCTTGTACTCAAGGGACTCGGTCCTGAATATCACCCTGCTTGCGCTGCGATTCACGTTGCTCGTGAATTTCCGGCGATCGATGAGGTTGTTGCTCTTCTTCTCGACTTTGAGATGCGTCTCCAGGGCAGTAGACTACTGCCTCATCCTTGGTTTTGCTGACCTCCAGAACCTCTCCTTCTCCTAGCCCTGCATCCCATCGTGGAGAGTCTGGTGGAGGGGGGGCGTTCGGACATTGCTCGCCCATCGTCTCAGCCGCATGGACGGCCCGCCTCTACGCCAGCGGGCCGTGGTCGTGATGTGTCCCGCCGTGGGCGTCCTCGTGCTGCCCCAGTCAACAGCGACTATGTTGCCGTCTATTGCTATCGTTGCGGCCATCCGAATCATAAGGCCGACGCCTGTCAAGCTGGCTCCACTAAACCCATTCAATCCTTCTCTGCCCTTCACTTGGTGGACCAACATGACAACGGGTGGTACCCCGACACTGACGCCACAAACCACATGACTTCTGATTCTGCACAAATTGATGGTATGACTCCTTACTCTGGCCAAGATAAAGTTTTTATGGGCAATGGTGAGGCTTTACCTATTTCTCATACTGGTTCTGTTACTTTATTACTTGCCTCTCCTAAATTGGAAAAAGGTTCTCTTGGTGCCTGGACTTACTAAGAATCTTCTCAGTGTCTCACAATTTACTCGGGACAATAATTGTTGTTTTATATTTTATGAATGGGGATTTATTGTGAAAGATTTGCAAAGCGGGCGGATACTGTTGGCCGGGCCTAGGACAGGTGGTCTCTACTGTGTTAGTGCTCCTGCTGCTGATAACAAGCACCATGTTAGTCTCCTATGCATTAAAGTTGGTTCTGAGGTGTGGCATGCCCGTTTGGGCCACCCCTCTACTTCAATAATGCAGAATTCGGCTTCGTCCCTTCACATTTCTATGTCCTTGAATAATAATGCTTGTAATAGTTGTAAGCTTGGAAAAAGTTCAAAATTACCGTTTGAAAGACGTGTCTCTTATTCCAGTACTTGTTTTAGTAACTTGCACATTGATGTATGGGATCACTCTCCATTTCAATCCCTCGATGGTTTTCAGTACTACTTATTAATCATGGATGAATGCTCCCGTTTTACTTGGTTTTTCCCAATGAAGCGAAAATCTAAAGTTCCCTCTATCTTTATTGACTTCTTACATTACCTTAAGCGTCAGTTTGATGCAACGGTAAAAGTCATTCAATCAGATAGTGGGAGGAGTATATCAGCCATACTCTTCAGAATTTTCTTTCGACATAAGGCATCATTCATCTCCTCTCCTGCCTTGGAACACCAGAACAAAATGGCATGGGTGAGAGGAAACTCATTAACCGTCTTCCATCAAAGACACATGCTGGGAAATCACCATATGAAGTTTTGTTTCAGTCTACGCCTACTTATAATCATCTTCGGACATTCGGGTGTGCTTGCTATCCCTATATCCAGCCATTTGGGAGGGGCAAGCTTGATTACAAGACCGTCCAGTGTATTTTCTTGGGCTATAGTGGGTGTCACAAGGGTTATCGATGTCTCAATCCTCTCATGGGTCGCTTATATATTTCACGCCATGTTTCCTTTGTTGAACAGGTGTTTCCTTATCCCACAACGACTCCTCCCGGACGATCATCTACCCTTTGGTTTAAGGTGCGGCGTTTTCCACTCAAGCTCTTACAAGCCGTATCACCAGACTCTGGTGCTGCTCCCGTCGGACCTCCTCCACTGCCTACTGCCACTACCGATGGTTCTGGTCTGCTTCCTCCTTCTCCGGGGGCTGAGACAGGCCTCTTACCACACCCATCCTCTGGAGTTGCGGGGCCAGTCTTGTCTTCCCGACCGCCGCCCGCGCCCGCGTCACCCCCGTTGCCAATGAAGGTCTTCTGTCGTCGTCCTAAAGGTGTCACCGCCGATCTCCTGCACTCCAGGCACTTCCCGCCTGGCCTTGCAGGTGTCGGGGACATTCACTCCGCCGGGTCATCCTCTCACCCAGCATCGTCTTCCTCCCTGGTATTACCGCCTTCATCGCTCTCGAAGCCCACTCCGACATCCCCTCCGGCCCTGCCATCTACGGGGTGCTCTTCTGACTTATCTCCGACTTCCTCTGGCCCGCCCTTGGGTCTGCAAGTCCCCCTTGGAGCTCGTCGTCCCCTTGGCTCCATCCATTGTTGCTGCCCCTAGCACCCAGCATCCCATGGTGACTCGGACTCGTGATGGCACTCAGCGGGCCAAGGTTCTTCTTGTGAGCCGCCATCCTCTTTCGGCAGCCCTTCTTGCTGCTTCTCAACACGTGCCCATGGAGTCCACGACCTATCGCCAGGCTGCCAAGGACCCACAATGGGTCCAGGCCATGAAGGACGAGATTCTTGCTCTTGAACATAATGGGACGTGATCCCTTGTTCCGTTTCAGCCTTCCATAAACATTGTCGGCTGCAAGTGGGTTTTAAAGTTAAACTCCATGCGGATGGTTCTATGGAACGCTACAAAGCCCGCCTTGTGGCAAAGAGCTATAATCAACGGGCGGGTTTTGATTTTGAGGAGACATTTAGTCCAGTTGTCAAGGCCACTACCATACGACTGGTTCTTGCCCTTGCCACTACCTATGCCTAACCTCTTCGACAACTTGATGTTAAAAATACATTTCTTCATGGCGATCTTCAAGAGGAAGTCTATCTCCAGCAACCTCCTGGCTTTGTAAACTCTACGCACCCCTCTCATGTCTGTCACTTACACAAGGCTCTGTATGGCCTCAAACAGGCACCACGGGCGTGGTACATCAAATTCACTGGTTTCCTTCTTCAACTTGAATTTGTCGGATGCCCTTTTGATACATCTTTGTTCATCTGGCAACATGAGTCTCAGACGATCCTTCTATTGCTATATGTTGACGACATCATTCTCACTGAATCTTCTCCACGTCTCCTGCAGTTGCTCACTACCAAGTTGTCCACCACATTTGATATGAAGGATTTAGGTCCTTTACACTTATTTCTTGGGAGGTAGGTTCATCGGTCTGGATCGTCCTTGACGCTTTCTCAGGCCCACTATGCACTACAGCTGTTAGAGCGGTTTGATTTGTCTGGTGTTAAGCCCGCTAGAAGTCCCCTTGCTGCCGGCCTACATCTCTCTGCGCATGGTTCCCCCTCTCTCGCAGATTCCTCCTCCTATCGGCAAATGGTGGGAAGCCTCCAGTATCTCACTCTCAGTAGACTTGATATTGCCTTTGCAGTCAATCATGTCTGCCAATTCATGCACTCCCTATGCCTAGTACATCTAGAAGCGGTTAAGCGTATTTTTCACTATGTTAAGGGTACTATTTCCTTCGGCCTCCAGTTTCATCAGTCCAAGGACCTCTCCTTACGAGCCTACTCTGATGCTGATTGGGCCGGCTGCCCTGATACTCGCAGATCCATTACCGGTTATGCAATTTATCTTGGTCCCAATTTGATTTCCTGGGCGGCCAAAAAGCAACCCACGGTCTCTTGGTCTAGCTCTAAAGCCGAGTATCGTGCCCTTGCTGCCACTATTGCTGAAGTTCTGTGGGTGGCTCATCTTCTTCGCCGTCTTCGGGTGCCTATTTCATCTACACCATCCATTTTATGTGACAATGTTAGTGCCCTATACATGGCAAGGAACCCTGTCTTCCACAGTCGGACAAAACATATTGATATTGACGTCCATTTTGTCAGAGAACATGTTCTCAATTGGACCATCCGTGTGACCCACACACCTGGGACTCATCAAGTGGTGGACATCTTCACCAAGTCATTAGCAAGTCCTCGCTTCTTGCTGCTCAGAAACAAGCTCATGCTACGTGAACTCCCTCATGAGCTTGAGGGGGGCTGTGAGGAAACCTAACAGCATACAGTTCTCAACAGCTTCAGTCAAAGCCTCTATCATCTTGTTATAACTAATCTATATTCTTGTTGTAACTATCTAACAACGTCTCTATATGGAGAGTGTATAAATTGTATGTCAGTCAGTAGAAAATCATAGACTCAATTTCTTCACATTAAGTACTCCCTCTGTCCTAAAATAACTGCCACATCCTGAAAAAGTGGCAAGATGCATTGCTATTGATGCTTACAAGATATGATAGTGGTGAGGAAAAATTCCTCAAAATTTTGCAAATGAAGAGGATGCTGACTGACGAAATAGCCAGGGAATGTTTAAAGCTGATGCAACAGAAGTTATTGTGAATCCTAAGGTTGATGAATGTTACTGACATCTTATGGTTAGCTTAGATGCTCAAATGTCTAAAATAGGTCCTTAATATTGGAAATCAGCTCCATTGAATTATCTAAATTCTTTTAATTTATCATGTCACCTTGTAATGATAGATGACAGACGATCCCAATAAAATATGAGCCACCAGCAATGGCAATTGTCTTTATGCATACACATTTAATAATTTAAGTAGATACACAAGGCGTCAAGATGTGACCAATAGTAAGCTTGATGATAAAAATCCTGCATCCTTATTTTCTTCTTTCAATGAGTAGATTACCGCAAGAATCATCTCTCAGAGACTTATAGCCACAAACCTGCTATTCCTAGAAAAAGAGATACTGTTGTTGCTATGTCAAAATCTCGAACTTTCATAATGAAGATAACTATAACACCATATTGAAAACACACAAATGACAAGTAAAAGATTCCCATACCCTGATGCCAATATTTCCTTCTGCACATTAATACAGCTAATATTTATTTAAAAGAAAGAATAGAACAAAAGAAACTTGCCTTAAGGTCATCCTCAATTTTGGACACTTGAACGTGAATACTGTCAATAATCTCCCGAAGTGGTGACACAGTAGGATATTTGGCTGCATCCCAAACAAACCTGTCATCATAGAGCTTTGTTCAAGAAGAATTTACAGCACCACAACATAATACCGATGAGATGAGTGTTGAAGAGACAAGAATTTAAAATGAATGAGGTCTTCTCGGAGACATCCGATAAGTTATTTAAGATGGATGAGAAGAATTATATGTAAAATGAACACTTCAGGAAGCTCTTACAAGTCGCTGAAATTAAGAGAGGGTTCATTGAGAGAATTTAATAAGGAACTAGGGATTTTGATATTGATACAGCACTCAATTGCAATCAATGGCTTGTAGAGGCCCCTTGAAAAATAAAAAAAACCAAAGAAGACACCAAAGAAGCAAGGAGCACAGAAAGTGGCATGCATGAGCTAAAAGTGAGAATAGTATGCAACACAACCAAACTGTGGAACGGACTAAAAGTTAACAATGCCCTGTAATTGGAATAAGTTGCTGATAACATTGAATTGAAATTTCAATGGCATTACCTCGTGAGGTATGAATCAACAGGAACTCCATCGACCGTCAAAGAGCTCGCTTGAATTCCGGATACCCTTTCCAATTCCTCAATCTGACGCCTTAACTTGTGAGAAACACCTTCAATAAAACTATTTGACTGCAAAATTCGCAGTCTAGAATCACCAAAGATTCCATAAAATCCGACACATACAAAAACAATCATCAATTCAAATTCCAAGTATCCTAATACATATCGTACCTTTAAAAGGTCGTCACTGAGCGCCATAAGTGAATCTAGTGTTCCCACACGCAGATCTGGTACATTAAACTAAAACACGCAAAAGCAATTAACAAAGAGACGCTCATTTACAACAATTAAACACATCCAAATCTCGAAACAGATAGCATGTTTACCCTGTACAAGGGCGTGTCAAAAGAATTTCTGGAAATGGCGTCCTGCAAACGAGACCATAGACTGGAAGAAGACGGCGACTGGACGGGGAGAGAAATGATCCAGTATCTCGTCGCCATCAAGCTCCCGGCTACTAATCACAATCTGCAGATCTCTAGATGCAGATCGTTGATCTGAGAGCGGGCTATGGGAAAGAAGAGATTTCAAAAGTGGTAGCGGAAGAGGAAGGTCGAAGCCAGAGTGATCTGAAGTCTGAACCTCGCGGGAGGAAAACGGTGGGACGAGAGGCGAGATGATGGAGCCCGATGCATGAGACGATCTTAGATGGGCCGCTTGAGTGGGTACTGGGCCAAAAAGCGCAAAATGAAAAATGGGCCAACTGGAGCAACCTCTCTGCTAAAACATGAGATGCATGGGCTGAAGATGAATATAACGAGTTTTTTCTACATTACCCGGCGCCACTAGCCATTTTCCTGTATCACCTACAATTTACAACAAAACTTTCATATCACCTGGAAATAGGATCTGAACTTTCTAAAATACCCCTTTTCAGCCTTAAAATATTTTAATCGATGGAATTCTTCATTTTTATCCGGTAAGGGCATTCCATTAGTATTTCACTCAGAGAATGAGCCTTTTAGGCGAAGCTCCGAACGTCGCGGCAATCCAGACTAAAGCCGATGCCCACCCACACAAAAAGCTCTGATCGCAGGATTTTGATATAAAAGCAGTGAAGAAGCCCGTCCTACTACAGAAGTTTAGATCTATATATAAAGAAACACATGTAATGGTCACTCATTAATACTCAAACCACTCGTTGACATCAAATAAGAGGATAAAATGGGCAAATGCCTGAAATACTCATTGGTGAGCAATAAGTACTATTTATATATTTGCTAACCCATCTAAAAGTTGTGTAAATAAATTTAAGATATCTCATTATGAGAAAGATAAAGAAAAGAAATAAGGAAAAATATATAAAAAAACGTGTCTAGCCTCACCAACATTGGTTACGAGCCTTCCATCACCACCAACACAAATTCGCCACATCAACAGAGGAGAGGGAAGAGCAAATCGAGAAACCAGAGCAACTTTCCCGCTTGCATCTTCCTTTTTTGGGTATCGCGTCTTCTTCTCCCCCTCCCTTCCTCTCCAAAATCAAAGGGACTGCCCACAGTGGCCAGAAACTTGTACTAAACAAAAGGGGGGTCATCTCTGTTAAGAGGAACCTTAATCCTAAACAAAACAGTAAGCAACAAGAGCAGTCCTAAGTCACGGCGGATTGCAATAGCGGCAAAATGACATGGCTACAGCATCCCTAAAGAGAAAGAATTGCCCAACAGCAACGCGGGGGGATCTGGATGCCAAAGATGGGTGGCAACAACATTGCAGCAATGAGGTATAAAACATGCTCTCCGCCGCCCCTCTCGTCTATGTCCAACACTACTCAAACAGCGGAGCCGCTACCCTAATGCCAGACTACCGTACACAGGCCGGCACCGCCGCAGCCGATTTTTTGTGTGTGTATTAAAAATGGGCACCGTGAGAGGAATAAAGAGATGAGAAAGGGAAAAATTACAAATTTACCTAGGATGGGAGCAACATGGGGAACTAGTTTCCAGGTTCTCTGCCTCCACGTGTCAAAATATCTTTCTTGGTGAGGGTTTGTGGTAATGCAGAGCAGCGAGGAAAATATTTCTCGTAAAAAAAATTGGTAAGAACAAATAAAAAAATTAGAGAGTTATGGCATTTTAAAAATTCGTTAATGAGAAGTTTTTGCCCTGAGAAGGAGACGGTTGAGAGATAGAGGCAGAGGGAGAGAGAAGGAGTCGAGTGATGGTGATCTCCGCTGGACCGAAATGGGGGTTGAAGCCGAAGCCACCGGTAGAGATGCACGTGCGAAGAAATAGACTCTTCTTCACTTCGCACGGTAGGGCGGTGCAGGTTATTTATGTAAATTTCCATCTCACCTACCACAGAAACATGACACGTGTCTTAATTCTTGTAGGCAGACGAGCATGAAGGGTGTTTTTGTAAATTCAGTATTCACCTGCCAGGATCACTATCACGTGTCAAAGTGTGCAAAGTGCTTTTGGGTTTTTCAAAAATATAGTACAATGCATGTCCGACTCACCCTTTTTGGCCCACTTATTTCAGCCGTGACTCAAACGTAAAGAAAGTTTTTTGTGAATTGAAATTAACGGTGTTTGGTTAGCAGAAAAAAAAAAGTAAAAAAAATCAAAGTCTTTTTTGTTTTGAGTGTGATATAGAAAAAAGTGTCACGGCTGAAAATTAATTTTCTCTCTTGTGGAGACCACACATAAATTTTAAGTATACCTTTTTTTAAAAATAGAAAAAAAACGAGTGAAAAGTCCAACTCCCCCTTCTTTCTTTTTTTTTCTCATTTGACTCGTTTTCTTTTCAACAAACCCTAAAGCTAATCATATATATGACACCAGGTTGTCCATGTATTTCACCATACAAGGACGGACACGTTGGTCACCAGGGCCTGTATGTTGGGTCCTGATCATGAAAAGCCTTTCAAGTTTGGTGGCTAATGTGTTCCACGGTGAAACTCACGGACAGCCTAGTGTCATATATACACTAAAAAATTTCTCGTCGGATTGCCACTTCTATAGCTGCCTTATGGGAATTGGGAGCATCACAATGCACCGTCAAAGTTATTTCTTCGAGGATGGTGGAAGGAGGTTTCTACGACACAAGAGGATTATGCCCCCAAGTTCGAATTGTTGAAAAGTGGCTTTGAGTTGGGTTGAGGACAGCATATGATATTGATTGCCCAGCTATTGGGCTTTGATGGGATTAAGCCCAAGCCCACATGATGTGAACTTTGTATGCATGCTCTTGGGCCAGCCCACTTTGGGAGAGAGATACTCTTAGATTTAAGCACTTTGTGGCATACCCCACGCGCGCGCACCCGGCTGCCCGGGTTTGGTCAGGTTTTGCGGAACCATTCATGTCAGTGGATGCGTTCGTTTGGATGTGGTTTCTCCTCAACGTGCATTTCTTCACTAGCTTATAAGCAAATCAATATCTTTCGTATTATCATCCTTTACTTGATGTTAATTGCGTCTCTGAGATAGTGATAGCACAGTTAGGTGGATAGCGGAACGGGTAGTTGGGAGTGCAACTATATACTACATGTGGAAGCTCATTGTATCATAGGGAGGCACCATGAGATCCTAATTAAGCACCATAAGGAAGACGTAATTCTTTCATACTGTTTTATGTAAGATTCATAATCGCAATTGCAAAGTAAGGATTTATAACAGGAATTATGGACTTTTCTCCTATGATTTGGTTGGAGGACTACTGGACTGATCAATCCCTCCACCTTAATTTTATGGATGCCAGTGACCTAATTTCCTCCACGCCCACGTAGTCAAGATTCCATGGAAATTTAGAATTGGTACCGTTGAAAAGCTATGCATTTTCCAAAAGACAGAAGAAAAAAAAGAAGCTATAGATGCAGCTATTTAAAAGTGAACGTATGGACTCTGATTGAGTTCATCAGCTCTCACTATGAGAGAAAAGTGTGAAACAGTTTTTTGGATCCGCGGTTTTTTATATAATCATGCAAGGGCCATGCAGTATGGCTGTATGGAGCATTGATTATCGCTTCTCAATGTTGTGGTAGTGGATGTGTGTGTAGTGGACTACTGATAGTGATGGCCAACGAGCACTCCAAAGTGGAAGTAAAAGCTTAAGTTTCTCTGTATATGTGGTATATGTACTGCCTCCACCATGAATGGAAAAGAGAGGGCCCTTTCTCTTCACGTCTCTGCGGCAAGCCTCACACACACTCCATCACTTCCCCGTTCAGACTTCACCGTAGGGAGAGAGAGAGAGAGAGAAAAGAAATGGACAAAATGTACGCACCATGCATGCCACCCTCGGCCCTCCCAAAATATTCCATCCTTTTTCTAAGCTCTCTCTCTCTCACCATGGGCAACCTCATCATTTCCGACGACATATGTCCATGTTGTTAGATGTACTTCCCTTTTACTTTTTATTATTAATAATAACAAGTAACTCTCATTATTGGAGCTACGCCGCTACCTCTTCCTGTTTTCAACATTGCCCAAACCTCTCTGTACGTGTCTTTTCCCAGAAAGATTGGTCGTCGAAAAAGGGCAAATGCTTTTTCATTGTTGTATCGTGACGATGTGGATTAGTCGTTATACGTGCCTATAATACTTCATAATTAGATAGCTATCCTAGAGGAGCCGGACAAGCACTTCTTGTTTTTGTTTTTTTATTGAAAACCAAGCACTTCTTGTTTGTTGCAAGCACTAGTCTGGATTGGTAGGCTTAGGCGTCTATGAGGAGACCTTGTGGCAGTCTTTGCAAAAGATGAGGAACGCCTCTCTTTTCTCCAATAACAACAGATGGAATTACTGAGCTAAATTTGGCAAATAACAACGGAGATTGGGTTTTATGAACCCGTATGTTGAGGACAGAAAAGTGAAGAGGGAGCTATATATATGATTATATGACTATGTAGTATGTACTGTGGAACAACAGTGTCTAAGAGGTTCATCTTTACAGAGAAGCAGAGAGCCAATTCAGAAGGTAATAGACCAAGTACGTAAAGTGTTAGAGATGCCATTTATCTACTTTCTGAAGCGTTCGGTGGTGGGACATTGTCACATTCAGATTGACACTATTCTTTACTACTCCCAAGCCCTAACTCCCAACACAAAATTACTCAATTGTTAATCTGGAAAGGCATTCATAATACTGACCCTAGTACAGAGGGCTAAAAACATAATGAGTTCAAGTATGGCATCTCACGGTAACAATGTATGCCGATTAGTTTCCGACAGGGCTGAGCATACAACTTCACGCTTTGCATGGGGGAAGTGAGAGAGCCGGGCCCCTCCTGACAGCGCGTGCAATGCCGGAGCCCCTTTGTGGGTCCTTTTCTACGTTCTTCATGACCATGATCTTCTTATTTTTGTTCCATTATCATCATCATCATTATCTCCTTTCATTCTTTATTCAGATTTCAGAGAGCCCCCAATTTCTTTATTTAGCTCTCTCATACGCCCATGAACTTTACAGGCTGAGACTTCGTTCGGATTATAACAGACTTGCCCATGAATGGACTGAGTCGTGTACACTAGTGCAGAATACCTTCTCACTTCTTGTGCCAGTTTTTTTACTGTACTCCCAAAGCATGATGAGCATTCGGCTAATTTAATTCAAGTGTTTTTTGAATGACTAGATCGACGTACGCTGGTTTTGGCAGTTGGGCGGCTGCTGCAGATTCAGCAAGTGCGCGCCATGATCGATCATGCGCACTCTTTTGGACCGTGAGCATACTGCTACCAGAAGTCATATATAAACTATAAAGCTGATGAATATTAAGAGCAGTTAGGTTGATATCTGACGCCTGAAAAAGCAATTTATTGCAAACGTACTTGCCTTCTTTTATGTTTTTATAATTCCCACTTGCATTTGTTCGTAGAAGATATATAATTATCAGAAAAAAAATAGGTTCATAGAAGATACTAAATAAAACACGACGATGGGCTGATCTGTTACGACGGAGTTTGAACCTGAATCCAATACCAGCCGGGGAGCGGTCTACAAACAGAGCAAAAAAGGATAAGTTCAGTCCATTAGATGCTGTGCCTCACAGATGGTTGAGATATCTCTATGGTTTGTCGTTTCAAATTGCTAATGAAAATATCAATATTAATTTCGAAAAAAAATGTCACTCTTGTGGAGTTGTGGTTTATGATTTTCATTTATCATACCATCTCAAAAGGTAGTTGATTAGTATCTTGATGTGCCTGGTCCACACGATCTATTGGTGCCCCTAGAAACCAAAAAGGATATCTTTTCATGGCTGATTGTGGAGTAGCGAAACTTTCTTTTCACACTACACAAGAAAGGGATGACATATACAGTTAAGAGTATATGCTCTACTTTGGCCAACAATTCTGGGACTCAGTAGACCTGGATTGACTAGGTCCTGCGGAACCAAAACATGGTTCCCTTCGCGTACGTCTAAGGGAAACAGTTCTCCTGTATTTCGCGAGTTTTTAACAATTTATACTCCCTCCGACCCACACTAATTGTCTGGATTGGAAATCCAAAATGAAATAAAATTTGTTTATTTCTCATTTCCAATCCAGACTATTAATTTGAGGCAGCGAGGGGATATGAAACGAGAACAAAAAAACCATTTTCCCAATGGAATCAAGCAAAAAATTGATTTTGTTAATTCCATATGTGTGTGACATCTAAGCGTGGCTTGTGTCATGATCTGTAACATCTGAAAACTACTCTTCTCATTACTGTAGCATCTAAAAAACTTTAAGCCAAAGGGAGTGATTTACATGTTAATGCCGAAAATGCCATGACAATTTTGGATATATGTTACAACTTACAACTCGTCCTAGGGTGTCATGCCGACGTTTTGATGACCAAATACTCCACTCGTTTACGATATTTCAACAATGAGGAGAGTCCCATTTTTTTGTCCTAAACATCTCGACGTTCCTACGACTAGATCACTCTCTGCTCATGGATTAGGGACCCACCTCACTCTCCTGAAGTCTCACTATTAATGGCGTCAGCTTCATGGTCTGCTGATGAATGCTCAATCTCACATGTTAAAATGAATTAAATTCCATTGCCATTATCTCGTGTTTGAAACTTTTTTTGCAGATAAAGTTTTGTAATGATCTGTACTGGAGTGTATACATATGCCGTTCATATGTATGCAGTTCTACTTCTTTAAAAATAGCAAGAACTGATGAATTAAAAAAAATAGCAAGTACTGGTCGCCCCACTTTCCAGTGTAGTGGTAATGACTGTTGGCTAGCTATACGGCCATAATTATACATGGGAAAAATAACATGGTTCTACTTAAT